>JAPDSC010078010.1:149665-194290 GCA_026290005.1 Latrodectus geometricus | reverse complement strand
TATGTATATTTACCAGTTAATATCTTTGAAATAAGTTCTACATCTGTTGATTCTAATACATTGTTGATCATTACAACTGATACACATGAAAGGAATGATTTTACGAGAGTCGAAACCGCATGAATAAAAGAGGTTGGAATATACAAATGATTAGCATTTCACTACATTGGAAGACATAAGAGAGACACACATCTGAAGTATTAAATAAAAAAGTTGCGCGGTGGATTTCTCATTCGGAAATTATTTTGTAAAGTCTGAGTTTCCTCAAAATATTAAGTTAAGCCTTGAATAAGGAGATGAAATGCTTGAAAGCATCTGCAGAATTCGATAGAGGTCTTCGTTCCTCATGGAGGGTGTGGATTCTCATTTCGTAATACTGCTACTAACAGTGGTCCAAATAAAATTGATGTCTTAAATTAATGGATTGCTGATGTTTATATTGAACTGCATGCGCTACCTCAATGTCCACCTACAATAAATTGCACAAGATAAGAGATCTATTGTAAAATCTAACTTCCACAACAGTACTCTTAAATTATGAACTATTTCTCAGAAAATGGGCTTGTGTTTAGCACATGTAGTATCTGCTCGTATAACGTGCCGATTTTTAGAAGTAGCACGGTGGCCGTTATTTCGGCTTCCCTTGACAATACAACTAATAGACATTCAGCAACTCTGGTGCACCCAACGTCAAAGCTGGGTACAATTAGGAAAGGTGATTCTAAACAACTTAACTGAAAAATGTAATTTTCCATCGATTGATAATCACAAAATTTGTTACTATCCAATTATTATATTATTTATATTTAACTATTGCATTATTATTGTCCAATTTTTTTTAACTAACTCCACATTATATTTTACTAGAAATTAAACTTGAGGTAAATTTCGAATCACAGATACCACAACATCACTTTCTAAAATATCTGAGACCTTTTATTTTTAAAAACTCTTATTAATTCAAATCGTTTTTTGCTATATACTTAAAAACATATTAAGAGTTTTTTTTTCGAAAATCAATGTATATCGATTATTTTCTCAGTAATTTAGAGTTGTAGCACTATATAAACTATGTAAGTTAATTTGCTTTTTTTTCTGTTTTCCACGAAAGTTTATTTTTAATATTGTATACACAACCATCTTTGTTTCCAAATTCTGGAGAGGTGCTTCCATGAAATCGAAATTCCATGGAACGAACGACAGAATTAAATGTCAAAGCAAATATATAAGTCTACCCTTTATTTTATTGAATGAACTTCTTATAGTTACATAAAATAATTATGTGTAAAATATAATTGTATAAAATAAACTTAACATACATTAGTATAATTCTTTTTCAAAAACTCAAAGTATTTTTGCAATTGTTATCGTTTAAATTTTACAGAAGATAAAAAAGTTTCTATACCTTTTAATCTTCGACAGTATTATAAGTAAGACGCATCATAAGAAAACATTGATTATAAAAACTTTATATAAAATGTTTCCTCGCATAGGATATTATTTAAGCATATAAATTCAGATATCATTATAGTAAAATAAAGTTAATTTTGATAATTATAATGTCTTTGTCATTGCAAGTTTTAAATATTTTTTAAAAAATAAGAAATAACATCTTTATAAAATAAATAATTTTAAAATTAAAATACATTAGCTATATACATGTAATTATATATATAAAAAAATGAAGAAAAAAAAATTTCCTTCACTTTTATAAAAATAGTGAAATATATATTAGAAAAATATTAAAAAAAAAATAAAATATTTATATCACGTTTGAAAGAATATTTGTTGCAGTTTTGGAAAATGCTGACCAGTTAATTATAAAAATGATATTTCAATTTCACTAAATATTTCACATAGAATGAAGATTTTAAAAGGAAGTAAAATTATGATTAAAAAAAAAGCATTTATGTGTATTAGTATGTTTTATCATTTACTATAACGTTTCATAACTTTTTAAGAAAAAAATACGCAACTGAAAATATTATTTATTTTTAGTATGATTATTTCTCACAAGCAAATAATTATTAACAGAAATAATTACATTTTACAGCATAGAAACACAACAAAAAAATATCAGTAATTTGATTAATTTAAAAATATATAATAAAAGTATAATAGTAATAAGTAAAAATCATTTATAATGAATGTAATTTAAAAACAATAAAGAGCAAGCGATTCTAAAATATATCTCTTTTATTTACTAGTTACAAAACTTTAAAATTCAAGGAGTCAATTGCAAAATTCCTTTCCCGAAAATAGAATATATATCTTAAGAATGGAACTTTTAAATATTAAAAAAAGAATTTAACACTAATTGAATGCTTTTCAAAAACAAATCTGAAAAACGTCTCGGCGAGGCCATTATTTAACAATAATAACCTTGTTTCAAATTTGAATTTCTAGTATACTAACAATTTCATTACTTAAATACAAATACTTGCATCGTTCTTATCATTTGATTACATTGGATATGATATTGGAAACAATACTAGGAACTTTGTTATTTAAAACAATATAGTTGTCATATTTTCATTGATACAAATGTTTGTTACTGACATTTTAATGGCGATAAGAATCGAAAAAATGATTTATGTGCAATATTTTCCTATGTAAACAGGATGTTTAATAATTCTCAACTTGTTTAATATTTAGTAAAGAAACTAGACGACCAAAAGAAGTTCAAATTCCTTTCTATATTTTAATGCATTCTATAAGAAATTCAAATAAGAATAAAATCTCGCTTCAGTTGTCTATTTGACTAAGAAAACAGTTTATAAAATCCCTGGCACATTTTGATGTTTATTAATTCATAGAATAATAGAAATATAAGCAAATTTGTATTATTTATTCCTAAAAAGAATACATTTTTACTCGTGTTAAATTTCCCATAGATAACTTCTTTTTCCTATTTAAATATATATCCCTTATTGTCTGAATTGATCATTTCCTAGGAAAACATAATAGGCCCTGTTTTTAGACACACTCAGATAATCTATAATTTAGCTTTTTATTATTTTAAGTAATCTCTTTGGGGATTTTTAAGGAACATTTATTACAAAAGGAAAATGTCTAACATTCGTGATTTTCTATTTTATGAAAATCTCTTAACAGTTAGACAATCACCTAAACGGTGTCGAAACATTGCTGGCTTGGATTACAACCGAAATAGCTGATATGTTTGAGGATACTTATCAAGAAATCAATTATAATTTTCTAGTTCTATATGTAAGATGAAGAACCACACGTGGAAATAAGCCAAGTAGAGTCACAGAGCTTTTCGTTGTATCTGATTGTTAGTGTAATTAATTTAAATCTACAATTATTTTATGACTTTTTAAATTTCAGAATGTGTCAGAGGTCTCACATCGTGGCCTGCCTAATACATTTTAGGGGTCTCATTTTTGAATTTGAAGCAATTTCAAGAAAAACTGCCTCAAATTCAATTTTTTTTCTGTTATTACCTGACATGTTTGAAACCTATTTGATTTGACCTTTTCTAAAAATAAAGAATTTTAAAATTTTCTCTATATCTTGTATAATTTAAAAAATAAATAAAATGTGATTGTACATGAGATATAAGAAATTTCCTGATGGAAAAAAAGGGAAAAAGTAGATGTCAATTTTTCGCCAACATTATGCCAAAGTTGATGATGAGCATGAATCTAATGTAGAACAGAGAAGATTATAAATTAACAGAATTCTATTTCTCCTAATGTTGCCATCAGTTGTCAAAGGTACTGGATGTTGTAAACATTCTATTCTATTAAAGATAAGTTTACTTTGTATATTGTTGATATCAAATTAAAATAGTCCCACTCATTCCACATTATGAAATTTAGTGATCATTTTATGGTCTCTCAATCAAAAACCATAAGATTTCAGAAATTCAGAGGTGATATTCTGAAATCTTATGGTTTTTGATTAAGTACTCAATGGAAAGCCGTGATAAAAAAAGGAAAGGTGAAAAGAAAGCGCAACTTTTTTTTAAAAAAGTTGATTTTTATTTTTGAATCAACTTTGAATATAAGAGAAACGCAGTTTGACTTATTTGCAATGAAAGTATAGCTGTGATGAAGTAATACAAGAGAATTAAAATCGAAATAAAATTATTAGAGTATTTTTCCACCACCGGAAAAAAAAAAAGAATCTGAAAATATTTTTCATCTTTACATGATAACACAAAGTATTAAGCGTAGGGCATTCTATGCTGATGTAAAAGAAAATGTACATTTGATATTTTTTGACCATCACAGGCTGAAGCATATAGCTTGTCCTTAATTACTATAGAGAGATGTATGAAGGATCTTCCAATAGATATATTCAATAAACTAAAATCCAAATACTGAAAATTTCTGTTTTATTCAGTAACGATAGATGAATTACTGAATACAATAAATATTTATTTTTATTGGAACTTTAATAGAGACTACACAATTATATATAAATTAGCCAGAGTTGGTGCACTTAAAGATTCAACTCTAGGAACAAATTTGTATTAAGACTAAAATGTCAACGTTTTGTATTACAAAGAAGTATGTTGATTGAGCCAAAGAAAAATGCTTCAGCGCTTGTTAGCTTTGAAGAGTGAAGTTTAGCAATTCCAGCAATTCATGGAATCTATAAGGAAATCTAGTTACGTGTTTGCTGATTATATCTGGTTGAGACTTTGCATTTCTTGTCGATATTACGGCTCATCTCAATGATTGCTTACTGGGCAAAGATCTGCTTATACATTATGACTGAAAACTTTTGAGACATATTTAATTCAAAAGCAAAGTTAGTTATTTGCATAATAAAATTCCGTTCACTTTCTGAAATCGATGGGATAGGTTAAAAACTCTGTAATATGGAACTCAAATAATTATGGAAAGTTCATTTTAAATTTGAAAGAGGAATTCAAGAGTAAATTTTTTGACTTTCGTGAGAAGGAAATTTTTATGGGAATGCTCTCCTTATCATTACCAGTAGACAAAAGAAATGTTATGTTATAGTGTAACCCTACCATAAAATCCAAGTTTTTTGAAAGTTTATTAATTTTTTCGATGTACGTAACAGAAGACAAGTATACAGGAATCCTTAAGTACATATTGTTCATTTCTTTTATCTTTAGCAGTAACCAGATTTGGAAATAGTTTCTAGAAAAATAAAAAAACATATAAATAAGAACATGGCTGATAGATAGACTTTTGGAAGAAACTTTATAAATTGCAACAACACATATTAAATCAGATATTAAACTTTAACAAAACGAAAACAATGTCAAATTTTTAATTTAAATAAATTACTGTAACTGCCATTTCCTACCAGTAATTTAAATATATGTGTTTATCAACATTCTTTTCACCTTAATTTTTCATAATTAAAAAATTGAGTATTTTAATTTGATTAGGGGGATTTGTTTTAAAATAAAACTTTTGATTTAAAAAAAAGAGATTATTCTATAAGAGAAAGGATGTCAATGCCTTTTTTTTTAAATTTTTTTAGAAAAAGAATAAGGGCTAAAATAAGGTGTTAACACCTTATCATAGAAAAAAAATTATTTACTTGAAGTCAATTGCAGTCTTGTAAAACAAATACTCTTTTTTATATGAATTTTCTAATTGCCCAGCTTTTTAACTACCTGGATGTGGCCAGTGAATCTGAAAGTGAATTTATTTATGTCTTTTTTGGGAGCAAAAAGGATGAAAATCCCTACTCTACTGCAATAAGTAATAATGAGCACAAAAACTAATTCGACTGGATAAATTTAAAAATTCCAGACCATTGTAAGTTTTAATATAGGAATCAAAACCCCAACTAATTCTTAAGTCCCGCCATGATAATAAAATTATTAGATTTTAGAAAAGTATTTAAAGTTATAAATAGTTACCATGACTACAATAGCTACAGCTTAGTCTAATGGGTATACTTAACATTGAAGAAAATTTGTTAAAAAAAAAAAAAAAAAAAAAAAAAAAAAAACAATACTTCAAATTTATGAATGAAAAAAATTTGAAAGCTTACACGATTGAAATAAACATAATGAATTAGTAAAAAACACTTATATTTTGTTCTAACATTAAAATTAACTATCAAAAATTAATTTTTAGTTATTTATTTAAAATGCATGAAATATATATTTTCTTTAAATTTTCTACTCAGTTTTTATTCAAAATATAGTATAATGCTATTGGCCTGCAAATTATCATTCTGTGTCTAAATCATTTCTTTTTGGCTAGTTAACAATAATTTACATTGACTAACTGATATGATTTCAACTTTCTGAACAAGAAATATATATAGACTATAGATGATATGTAAGCACCTGAACAAGTTATAAATTCATAAAAGATATAAGAATTCAATTGAAAAAATGAGTTACTTTTAACGATAAAAAATTTTTTTTTCTGAAGAGCAATTTAATTTAGTTGTAAATATTGGGAAATATGAAAATAAATCACGAGACATGATAAAAACTTAATAATCTACATGGAAATGTTCTAAGTCTAACAAAGATCTACTTTCTATCTATCATTATTTTTTTCTGTCATTTGTACGCATACAGCTTTCTTTAATATTAAAAACGTGAACTAATTTAAACGCAATTAAAAAAATTCTCCATCAAGAGAATAATTTTTATGATACCTCAATTTACGAACTTATCCTGCACAAATAAATAAACCAGGTAAATAAATTTTTTTGCTCATTAATCTGTAAAATATTCATAGAAGAGTAAATTTGTTCATGAAAATGTTATCGACATACATGAGTTTCATGATGTCAATCACATGAGTTTTCTAAGAATTCATGTACAAGAAACTAATTTCATCTATGTGTTCAAGTACTATTTGTAATTTCTTCTTCTAACAATTTCTTTTACATGGTTTACTTGGTTTTTCAATCAATATAATTCTGCTTAAAAATTTCACTTATTATAAAATAAACACTGCTACAGTTTGTTTAATTAAATTAACACTTCACTAAAAATAATCGTCATAACAAATTAATTGTAATGACTTCTGGATTTTGCATTTCATTCTGATGTAAATAATTCTAATTTTAAACTGATTTATATCAAACAAAAATGTAAAAATTACTTTATTCCAAAATTATTAAATATATTTGGTAAATTAACTATGTTGTTAATATTATAATTAACTATGTTGTTAAATCTATGCACTTAAATGTATGTTTTTATTAAAAATAAAAATAAATATTTAGAAATGTAATTGTTATTAGGCTTATTTTTCCGTTATAATTTCCGATAATTTTAAATAATAAAATATAAGAATTTATATTGAGCAATCATTCCACATTAATATATTTGATTATATGAGAAATGTTTCGTTTGCAATATCTTCTTAAAAATGAAAATTTTTACTGAGCAACAACTGACAAGTTTTTAGAATTTGACAAAATAATATTTATTTTGTTTGAGTCAATAATAGAAATGATTTCGATTGAGTCTATGATTTAATGTTTTAGTTTGATTAAATTCGCACATAACGGAGTTACTGATAAGATTAAATTTAATATCAATCAGTCCTTACTGCTGCCATCTCTCGGAAGGTTTAGTAACTTTTCTGAATTTACGTATACTGTATTATTTTCAAAACATTTATTTAACATTTTCTTTGTTAATTGATCAACCTTAAAACACAAACAAATTAACTGTTTCTACATTAGATTTCCTAAAACTAATTAATTTTAATAAATTAAAATACTAAATTTTAAAATTATATTTTAAAGAAAGATCTAGTAAACTGGCATTTATATTATTCCTTTAAGTACTGATTCCAATAATTTGGCACTTATTTAAATTAACATTTTGAAGATTATTTAATTTTATTGTTTAAATTTTTCATGCTTTGATAAATTCAAAAATAACTCGTCACAATATTCATAAAATAAAACAATTCAAAATTGTTCATTTATTTAAAATAATTAGTAAAGTTATAATATTATTGTTCGTTTATCAAATCAAATATAAGTTTTAGTCCCAAGTAAAATTAGTTATAAGTACAATTATCCACAGTATCAAAAAATGTGTCTAAAAAAAATCTGTGAGCAGAAATGAAAAAAAAAATTGGAAAATTAATATTTTATTAAAAAAAGTTTTAAAATAATATCGCCAACAATTATTTTTGATTTCAATTGAATAAATATATTTGCATAAATTTGACTGAACACATGTATCCTGGAATCAATAAAAGAATATTCTAAATTTCATATAAGTTACGAAAATCACAGAAAAAAATGTATGTGACAAGTCAGATGTATTTTTATTTGACTTAATGTCTAAAAAAAAAAAAAAAATTCTTACCAAAAAAATAGAAAAGAAATAATTATAATTATACGTAAATTAAGCAACTAGCTATACTTATTGAATACTGTGTCCAATATTATGTGTATGTGAAAGACTAAACTTGTCATGTAACAGTTTTCTAAAATTCTAATAGATGGCACTATTAGGCACAAAGTCAGAAAATCTCTGACTTAGTGTCTAATATTTGTGTCTATTTGTGTGCATTTATTATATATACTTAGTGTCTATTTGTGTGTGAATCTAATTAATTATAAAAACATATAATTTGAATGCAAACTAAGAATATTATTTACCTTTTATTTGTTTTGATTATAGAAATAAGTTAAAAAAATTACATCACAGTATATAGATTTCAATATATAAACATGCAATATTTTGGATGAATGATTTAAATGTTTGTGCTGTGAGCAATTAATTAAAAATTCTAATAAAAATTATTAGGATTAAGTAGCGTAATCTTGGAATAAATTATGTATTTTAAGGATTAGAGAGTTTAAATAGCATTTCTTAAGATTTAAAATAAATAAATTTTTGTTGGATTGTAAAAATTTTAATTCCTTTTCAAATTATTACTCTTTGTATTTATTCTGATTCAGGAAATTGCATCATCTTATTGTAACATTTTAAATTACAAATAATTTATTTATTCATATTATTCCTGATGTTTATCCACAAGAATATAATCATCCGTAAAACTATTTAAACTTTCAGGATTTAATATAGAAAAATTGGGGTATAAGAAAACAAGCATGTGGGTGTCAGAAGATTAATATTAAGTAATTACTAGCAAAGAACTTCCAAAAAAACGAAAGACTTGTAACTTTTGAAAATAATTCTGAATGAAAAATAGATATATTAGAAATATTATTTCATTTATTCACAATAATTGCGGAGAAATCTTTTAATTCATAGAATCCTCCAAAATCTGCGGATGATGCTGCCAGAACTATTGCTGATGTTCCATGCTTTGATCTTGTGATCAATCAATCAATCACACGAATGGCAATTACCCGCACACAGCAATGCTCACGTATTTTAGAATGGGGAGTCAATGGCACCACATGAACTTTTATCAATGCGCGATTGCATGTACCTATATGCAAGTCAGGGTGTATGAGCGGTAATCGAGAAGTCAATGTCCAGTACTTTGGTAGTTCAAAGAAAAATTATGCGTTACGAGCGGAATACATAAATTAATTTTTCTAAATCTTCTCTCGTGCAGAAAATTTACTAAAATAATATATTTAATAGAACCTGTTTGTTTTTGATGCACATACATGTTTGCCCTCATGAATCAGACTACACTCAGAGAGTGCTTTTTTGTTAGTTTTCAAATGGAAATAAACTTACTTGTTTGTTATTGTTTTTAATATTGTACCATTGAAAAAGTTAAGGAATTTAAATAATTATGATGATCTGAATTAAATAATGAAATCAGAAAAAACAGCAGGAAATCACTGTTATTATTCATTTCAAAGGATGCTAGTCATTTTATTTAGACAGAAAGCTAAATATTATCATACGCAGGAGTCAATCCAAACTAAACTAAATTAAACTAACCTCTGTAATACAACAGCCAATCGAGGAGCTAAGGCCAACAACAGTGTCCATATCCGTTTTCTTTCCTAGGACTTTGTGTTGCGAATTATATGATCAGGTTAGGTGTGAAATGGCCAATGTTTAGTTACCAAACATGCTGGATACTCAGTATTATCGACCCACTGAAGGAATGAATAGCTGAATAGATTTTACACAGATCGAGGATAAAATCTTCAATATGTGAGTTGGGAACCCTAAACGTTACCACTATGCCACCGGGCTTCAGAGTCATCAATCAGATTATTTTTTTAATGGTTCAGTAACATAAAAATAAGGAAATTGTGTCATAATTTCATTGTAGGTAGGATCAACACTTATGTTTAAAACTTGACATGTAATTCGATTGTAATCTTCGAAAAATATTTTTAAAATTTTCGCGTAAATATGCTTTATATAATAAGAAGAATGTGATCACTTTCATAGGGTTGAATTAAAATATGTGTTTAGAGGAGAAGTCTGAATATATACATCTCATATTATTTATAATACAAAGAATTCAATATGTTAAAAACCATTGAAATATCGCTTGGGATGTTTTTAGAAACAGAAAGAATCACTTATCTTAGGGAAAGGCACAGTTGCTCAAGCTATTTACTTCGAAATTTATTTTTTAAAGAGAAAAATTTACTATTCTTCAAAATATGAAAAAATATTCTGTGAATTAAATTAATAAAATTTTTAGGTCTATTTCTAATACTATCTGTGACTTATTTTGTACATAGAATTTGTAAATTTATAGGTATTATAAGTTTCCAATTATTCTTTCTGTAATTTATAAGTTTGCTAGTACGCAAAACGAAATAATTTAATTGAAAAAGCATTCATAGTTTAAACCCTATATGCCCTAAAATATCATTCTTTTATCATAAAAACAAAATTTTTATAATAAAAAGGTTTACTATGTTTGTCAAATTATACATTATAGAAAGAATTAGTTTATTTATATTGCATAATCGATGCTACATTTTTATAAGTATGTAATTTTACAGATATATATATATATATATATATATAAAGAAATCATTATTTCAAATGATATTTTTGGTGAAATAAATGTGTCCATTCCAACACTTCAATTATTTAATTCTTCTAACTTTTTTAACTCTTTTCTTTAAAGAAAATTCCGAGTAAAAAAGCATATGGATGGGTATTTAAAGAGACATTTTGTCCTGCTGTTATTTTAAATATTTTTTATCAAATTAAATTTACTTTCTGAATTTGATAAACAATAAAATATATATGCTTTTAAAAATATCAAAATACTTAAATTTTTCTAATTTTTAAAATACTTTTTAATATTATTATGACTTTTCTATGAAGAATTATAACAAGAAAAATAATAACATTTTTCAAAATTTTTTTTACAATTCTGTTTTACAAGAACATTGTATATTTTCTTTCTTCACATGAGCATTGCTACAAGGAAAACACTTTCAAATATAAAAATTTGTCTATCCTGACATATTAAACTTTTTTTATTTTTTTAATGCTTTTTGTAATAATATTACGAATTTGTATAGTAATTATAATAGCAAAAATGGTGGCAATAGAAAAAAAGTAGGAATTTTAAAAAAATGTTTTGCTTGTATATCATAATTTAAAGCTTCTTTCCTCGATTGAGGATTGCTACCAAAGAAGATTCAAAACTGAAATTTTTCTTTAATAATATATTTAAAACAATTAGTTAAATAAGTTTATGCAAGCATGATTTCTTTTATTTTTTTTAATAATATTGTAAAATGTTCACAACATTATTGTTATGTTATATTATTTATAACGAGTGAATTATTTACAAAGTAGCGATGATGAAAAATTTGATAACAGTACGTTTATTGTATGACGTGGAACAAATTATTTTAAAATGATATAAAAAATGACTTATGTACTTGTTATTTTACTATATGCATATAACAAAAATGAAAAATGTATTGTTGTAATAAATTGTTAAAAAAAATGTTTTAATTTGTAATAAATAATGTATTTTCAACATGCATTTGAATAGTTACAATAAATAGAAATGGATAAAAAAGAAATTTCAATAAGGGATAAAATGCATAGAAATGAAAAAAAGTTGGATTTTTCGTAATGATTAAAATAATATTAATGATTATTATATTCGTAGTTTCTTTGATACTTTTAGAAAATATTTGTAACAACAAATTAACCATAGTTAATAATTTTACTTTAAATAACAAAAGACCAAAATATTTAGCTTAAGAAATAGATTATAGATTTTTAGCTTACAAAAAATCCAAATTGTTTGTCAGTTAAAACATCAATTGTTAACTTGGTCAAAGACAAGTTGATGTAAATTCTAAAAGAAATTTCTTGTGAATCAATATCATTAAGTAACATATGTCAAAGTAAAATGTAAGTTACATTAATGATTTCTGCCACTCTAAAAGGAAATATATCTATGCTTATAAATAATTAGTTCAAATGATAATAAAGAAGTACAATTTTCAATGCCCCAAATTAAAATTGATTAATTTAAATATTCAATTAACCTGTTAAAAATCAGTTAAAAAGAGTATAGGCAATTTTTGTAAAAAAATTTCTTTATTAAGCTAAAAATAATAATTATTTGAGAAATGAGATATAATGATTTACATAATGATCCATTTACATAAAAATAACAACACACACAAAAATATGTACATATGTATGTAAGCATAACTTCAAAAAATATTTTTTCTTCCTTCAAGGTTATGCATTTGAATTTAAATATAATTTTTCTTACATATATAAATCACACATGGTAGATTTCTTATTTCTAAACACGCATATAGAGATAATATATTTTGTTATATCAAACATATATTGAAAAAAAAAATCACAAGCATAAAAAAGTAATAAAACATATAACCATAGTATATATAAAATTTAAGGACGTATTAATGCAGATTATGAGTAAAATAATTAACTTAATAACTATTTGCATAAAATAATTTTGGGAATTTTAGAAACATTTTGGGGGGATCACCGTTTGGCTAAATGTGATTATTTTGATCATTCATCGGTAATAAAGTTTAACAAAATTTATAATTTTTCAATAGCATTCAATAGTTTTATCTCCTTTAATAATATCTAGTAATTTTTAATAAGAATAAACTATAATTAATTTCAAATGCATTTGGTTGATGATAACAATGATGTTATAATAATACATTTGGCACGATTTAGCATGGAAATAATAGAAGCTTTTGTGAATTCAAAAGTACGTTTATGTTTCACAAGTCTATAAAAATATTTTAATCTCTTCTTGAACAAGAATTCACTCAAACTTTAAATTCTGCAACTCGAGATTTTTATGTGATACTTACTTTTTTAAATAGATTAACAACTCAAGAGAAAGCTGTTGCTATTAGTAACTGGGATCAGTCAAAGGAGATTCTTCGAAATCAAACAACTTAAATAAGTTTATAGATTTCTTTAATTTATTTTAATTCCTCGGCCATCATGAATTTAGTTGAAAGTAATTTTAAAATTTTATTATTTTTGATCTCAATTTTCCTTAAAAGACAATTTTTTAAAAAAAATAATATGAATATAATTCCTGAAAAATTATATAAACTGCATTATAACTGAATTGAAGATTCTCATTTTAGATAATTTAATTCGTTGAAAGATTTCTTTATATAAGTTTCGTTTTTATAAATATTATCTGGGTAAAAATATTTTAAGTCAAATTAGAACGCAGATATATTTTGATATAGAAATGTTTGGGGCAGGAAAAAGCCCCACGAGAACAATATGCATTAAAAATCAATTAAATGAAACTAAAAAAAGAATGAACAGGGGCTACTAACAATGAATAAATTAATTTTCATAGGAAATAGACTTAAGAATTCATACAACAGCCACAGTATCCATAGGAAACCAAGGACTCTGAAGATGTCCATCAACTACAAACACAGGTGGAGCTGACTGCTCAGCAAACTTCTGATACTTGAAATACTTCTGGGAGGTATCTGGTTGTTTCTCCATAAGGGCGCTTCTACCGCTATTGGGTATCATGTTTTCGACACCGAAGATTGAAGCATCGTAGTCTGAAGGAGGATCAGCAAGCATAACAACATCAGCAGGATTCGGCATGTCCATTCCTGGTTCGTTGGTTTTGATGCGGGCACGGAAACCTAAACTGTCAGCCACGTACTGGACTTCACGATGCAGGCCATAGTTGTCGACGTAACCATAAGAACCATGAACATTACCATATCCATCGTTGACCTCAGATCTCCACTGGTCACCGTCTTTGTCACGCACCTTATAACCAAATGTGTATGGTTTAGGCAGCAGCTATAAAGAAATAAAAAAGTCTATACGTTATCACTTTTATATTTTGAGAAATTTTATTATATTATTTTTACATTAGACACTAGTATACCATTAATTACTGTTTAATTAGAAATAGCATTGATGATAAGATCTCTTAAGAAATATTTAAAAACAGTAAATTTTTTGCATAACAATTTTTATTTGAATTAAGACTTCATAAAATTACATTTCATTTCTCATACTGCTTATAAAATTATAGAAGTATTTCCTTCGGTTTCAAAAACAGTTTGTGATCAATGAATTCATGAAATTATCAATTTTAATTTGAATGCAAAAAAAAAATTAATATGTTTATATGTGATACAGTTAAGTTTATTATTTTAAATTCCAAATTTTGTACTAAATTTAACAATATCATTTTTACCTGATTCAATATTTGAACATAAATTTTTACAAGGAATTAAAAAAAAAAATTGGTTTTTTTCTTTTCTATTTTTATTTGCATAATTCTTAGAATGCCAAGTATATAAATGAGTAATTTTTTTAAGTAAAAATTTTATTTATATTAATTCATTGAATATTATTTATTTGTGGTTTTGTAAGTGATTAAAACATGTTATTAAATGAAAAAGCAAAATGGAAAGCACTTTTCTAGATTCTATTTGTGATTTTTTTTTCTAACGGTGGTCACTGGATGACTAACCCTTCACCACAACAAAGCCAATTGCTACTCATTTATCGCTACCCGGTGGGCACCTGCAAACCAAATCACGAAGGCAAGTAGCGTTACCCAATTACACCACCACAAACCCATTTATAGAATAGGCCACATTTATTCATGAGCTCAGAAGAATAAGAAAACACAGAAATAGAAAGAAAATGCCTATACCCGAACCAACCTTCGAACCCGGGACCAACAGCCTAGGAGTCAGAAACGTTTACCATTCAGCCATCGGCCGGCTTTATTTGTGATTATAAACTATGCAGTCTCTTTTGAATTACATGTTTAACAGAAAATCACAGATAATTCAATGATTGATTAAAAGTTTTCACAGAAATTTCGGTTAGTCACATTGAGACATTTGCTATTGAAAATTAAACCTGAAGTTTGATATCTACCATAATACGTGTACATAAAAAATTAATAATTATTGTTTTCCGGAATTAAAGAATAACATATGAGTTAAATTGATATTGGATAAACATTAATATTTTTTGTAATAAATTATGTATATTCTTTCAAATAAATGGAATAAAAGTGAGATATCAATTTAACTCATATGTATTCAAATCATCTTCTTATCAAGCTCTATACGTGTATTTATGGAAAAGTAAAACAGAAAAATTATAATAAAAACTTCATTGCATTTTAAAATGAATTTAATGCTGAAGCCAGAGTTATACAATATTCATAATTTTTAGAATTACTGAAATTCAAAAAAGATGTATATTCAATAATTTTTTCGAATCTTTAATAATAATTTAAGAACAGACAATCAAAAATAGCAAAAGAAATTTTACACGATCATAACAAGTAATAATAGAACATTTTGACTATAAAAATTCAATTTATTTTTGTTAAATTTATCAATACATAAATAATAATTGTGGTAGTAATCTCTCATCTCACTACTGATAGTAAATCTCGTTTAATGTGATATTGTGTAATGATTAAGTTAATAAAATCAAGGCATGTCTACTTTTATACAGAAGACTGATAAAAAATTTGTAAGTAGTCATCCTATTTGAAAATAGTCACCTAATTTATGATGAAATTGCTTGGAACTCTTCTCAGTCGCAGAAATCAAACCACTTGTGATCAAACCGCCTTCACACCAATCGCATCGTATTCGTCGGCCGAGAAGATCTTTGAATCTTGCTTGCTATCATAAGACTCAGACAATTATTGTTTGCTTTCTCAGTCAGCAAATTCGTTCTATGAATTTCTCAGATGTTTCTAAGCACTACGGGTTCTGATGCAAGGTTTTACTGAACAGGCTTCTTCTGACCATATTTTATCAAATCTAGACTTATCCAGGTTGAGAGAATCTTTATTCATTGCTGATTATGGACTTTTTAGGGTGAGCAAATTCATAGACTTGATATAGTTCCGCTATACTCGAAGAAGTGTATCATCATCATGAAATCATAATGGTTTCATCATAAACTTAAATTTATGACGTTATTTCACAATAAGTACTGTTTTGCTGGTTTGATCATGATCCTTTAATACTATAAGAAATTCATACAATATTTATGATAAAATGTATTGCAATTTTATTCGCCAGTTTTTATTCTATTTAACAAGAAGTCACCATGATCAATAATAATTTTAAATATTGAGCTAGAATAATTCTGAAATTATTCTCTGAACAACTATAATTCAAATAATATTATAAATTAAACCCAAAAGCTAATAGATGGGCAAAATAAACAATTATGTTTTTTCTGTTCATTTAATAAAAATGAAAATATTTTATAAATATTTTGACTTATATAACTTGAATATATTGCTTGCATTTTCATATTATAGAGATCATGCGTCCATTGATACGTAATTAAATATACAAAAATAATAATTCAGTTTTACAAACTCAAAAAGAGGTAAATGTGTAAAATCTAGACTTATATAACGACAAACGTACTATTAAGCATAACAATTTCATAACTTACCATTTCATTTTCCATGGGCAAATCTTTATAAGAACCTGCCGCAAGGGAAATAAGTGCAAGGAATATGATCTAAATTGAAAAAAAAATATTAAATTTATGAATTATAAGAACTACACTAATTAACTTTAAGATAGAATTTGTTGTGCGTAAAATTTATTGTATATAAATATTTCTTTAATAAAGCACCACGGATAGAAATTATTTTTAGTTTCTAAAATATAAAAGAACGAATAAGCAAACATTTTACAGTTTGTAGTTTTATATAAATGCAAGATTTATACAATGCCAAATACATATATACGCATTCTACTGACTGTTGAATTTGTTATACCAAGAGGACGACTTGTTAAACACGTGAAATTTACTTGGTAAGAAGAAGGTGCTATGATATTCAGATGATCACTAAAATAGATGGTAACTCACTCATGTGAAATAGATGGCGCTATAGGAATGCATTCAATATGTTTAAATATAATTTTTTTATAGCAGGCTCTTAATACATAAGTTGTATTTGAGAATTGAATGCTAATGTAAAGTTGTGATGCTTCGTGTAAAAGGAAAAAAAAAATCTTACTAGTTTGCTTCAGACTATGAGAGTGGTCTAAATGAAACCTAATGGATATCAGGTTATCATATCAAGTGTTACGGGTCACACATATCCGTTGAAATCCCATAATCCCAATCTGCAAAGTATGGAAATGTTCAACACGGGACTCCAATATGAATTTTAACCATCCTGTTTCTGTCAGTCAAGAAAATGAACATATTACCCGGACAGCATAATGAACCTCCTAGCATCTCACGATACTTGAGTAGAAAAATTGAGTAATCTTTAAGACAATAAATGATCGCACGAGTAGTCCGATCATGCCACGGATCATAGCTTAATAGCTTTGCAATCATAACTTGGACTATCTTTGATGGTATAAAATTGAAAACTTGCGATCATAACTTGGACTATCTTTGATGGTAAAAAATCTTCAGCAGTGTCATCAGGACCCAGAAAGGGCATAAAGCCATCTTTTAGACGAATCTAGGTTCTATTTCAACCATCATGATGGTTAAATCTATAATTGGTGGTATCGTGAAGAAAGGTCATTGCCATTACCATCTATATCATACATTTGACTTCATTATATTGGTCCATCATGTGGAGGATACACGTCAATCAACTTTTGTTCACATTCAAGATCTTTTGAACACCATTTGTATTTAGTTAATTCCTATGACTCTATCTAATATGTATAAATATAATTTGCTATAGCTTAATATCTTCATCTCAGCCGAAATGTTTAATGATCTCTTAGAATAAAGTGCGAGTGAAAATAATAACAGCTCAATAATGGAAAAACGTTAATTAGCAGCACTCCAATACATTTTCTATATGAGGCCCCTTGAGAAACTGGTAAGCATATTTGTTACAAATTATATTTTTACATAACAAAAAAAGGTTGTAAAGAAATTACAGTATGGGAATGTAGAAAGAAATATGGATCCGATGCGTAAAAATATTATATAACCAGCAATTATACTTAGATTACAATTTATAAAGACAAAAAGAATCACATGTTCCACTGTTGAAGCAGAAAAGTTTCGGAAAAGATTGTTACATTGCTTATATTAATTACATTACGATATAGGTAATTTTACAGGGATTTCAAATCAGCATTGATTAATTATATTATTACGATTTAAATTATTTAAAAACTCTGTCATAAAAATGTCATCATTTATATTAATTACATTATGACATATGTAATTTTATAGGGATTTCAAATCAGCATTGGTTGTGTTATTACGATTTAAATTAGTTAAAAACCCTATCATAAAAATCACAGCATTTATTATAACGAACATAGTTTTTATTTTAAATTAACCGGAGAATAATATTTTGATATAGGTTTCTTTTCATTCCTAAGTCGTTCTGAACTCAAAGCCTGATGAATAACTGGTAAACAAATAAAGTATTTTATTTACACTGAGTTTTTTCTCCTATCTAGACATAATTTTCAGTTTGGCGGTTTTAAAGGACAACTTATTACAATTGTAAGGAACATTTCATGTTGTACGTATCCTCAACAGTAGAAATTATTTTTCATTGCATACACGGGGAAATTCACATAAATATTAGTCATATAACATAACATTGATGGAAAATCGAAGAAAATTTGTAGAATAATGTCAAAACCGCCCTTCTTTCTCCGTAAAGATTCCTGGGTACAAGAAAACTTTAAGGCTCCTAAATCTTTTGCAAAGCAAAAATATTACAAATACATATTGGTGATGTATGTTCATTATTTAAATAATGACATTATTTCTGAGAATCCCTTCATTAATGCAGATACAATTTCTTGCTACTTTTCTTCAATGTTATTTCTTATCAAATGCATTTAAGTTTTCTGAACATATGCCTGAAAGATAATTCTCTATTAAAATCACTTGCTATAGTAATTATCAAGGTAAAGAAAAAAGTTTTAAGATAATTAAGGCATTAGAATAGTAGTTTTAGGAAATAAATTCCTTATAACTGTTATTTAGAATGATTGCAATATAATTCATGCGTTATATTATTATACTCAACCTTTTCATTCAGATTCAAATCTTGTTCCAAACTGATTTCTTAGATTAGGTTTTCATTTACATTTTTGTTGTAAATCTTTGCATAAAATTCCCTCACTAAATAGTTAATCGTACAAAGAACACACACATGAATTATGGATAGTGACTTCTCATCAATAATGTTTTATGTTTGATTTTTTTAACTTTAATTTTGCACATAACACTAGAGATCGTGTTCAGAATTCTGTTTATTTTTTACTGCTTGCTCTCTGTTTCTTAAAACAATCTTTATTATATCGTATTGAAACTTAAAAATGAAATGAATATATAAGTCAACGAGACAATCATCTACATTCCGTGTCAAAGATAATTTCCTTCGGCAGTAATAATATTCTGAATTAAAAAATACCAAACATCTCAACTTTAAAATTATTTTTCCTAGCCTTCAAGAAAGACATTTTAGATAATTTACACTAATTAAGAAATTTAATTTCTTTCTTTTCATTAAAATTCCTTTTTTTTTCTTTTTTGATAATACATGAATTAATTTTATGAGAAATTTTGATTTAAAGATATTCCTAACTTCGTTGCATGAAGAACTGTTAAATAATATGGTATTAACGAAATATTTAGTGGCCATTTAAATAAAGCTAATTCTATTTCCTATCAAAATATATTGTCTATAAATATTTTAAGCCTAATTAGTCTTACATAACTTGGTATTAGAAATGAAAAATGAAAACAAAACAAGGGTACAGTAAGGAACTTATGACTCTTATTTTATTGTAATAATGGTCATGAATTTGTGGAATTTAATTTTCTGGTTTGGTCAATTCTATTGATCATCAAAAATAATTATTTGTTTTAAAATAAAGTATGGATGTTGATTTTATATTGATTATTATAAACACATATTTTGGTTAGCGTACCTGACTACAGATGAGTGGGACCTGGGTTCGAATCCTGGCTCGGGCATGGATGTACTTTCTCTCTCTCTCTTTCTTGTCTTTGTCTTTTCTTTGTGTGTGAATGGTTGCCTACCCTATAAACGGGTCCCTATGGCATGTGTGTACTGAGGAAGTCGGACTCCACACCAAATATGGTTCAGTTGGAAAAGTAGAGCAGCGCACCCCATATTGCCAGCCTGGCTGGCACACGACAACAACAACAAACATATATTTATAAATACAGAGAGATAGAGAGATAAATAGATGTGTGTGGACAAGAGATATGTAGAGAGATAATTGTATCTATCTACATTCCTTATTTTCAAAATATGTATTAACCATTTTCTTTATAACTACCATCAAATGTTACAGAATTTTTTGACAGTTGATAATCATGTGACTACACTTTTTTTTAAAAAAGGAAGATTTCTGTTCTCTTAACGCTTCAATTTAGAATTCACAATAATGTTGATTTTTGACTGTCAAAGTTAAGTAATATTCTTAAATGTTTTCCTAAATAATTTTATTTTTAAATAATTTGGAATAATATCTCATTTTCCAGGTTCATAAAAATCTTTTGAGGTGAAATACATAAATCGAAATGTATTCCATAATTTATTCTTTGGGGAAATAAGTGTTTCAAGAACGTTAAATTAGAAGCTCTAATTTATTCAAAAGATAATCAACTTGATAAATTCTTAAAAAGATTCCATTAATAAATATTGTTATTCATTTCAATTTGTATTAATACAAGAAATATGTATTCAAATATTAGAAACTTTTAAAACCTATTAATGAAAAATATTACTAAAATATTTGACGTATATAAATTATAATAATAAAGTTATTTATTTTTCTATGTGTTCCATGCTTTTATTCATTTTGAGAAATATATCTCTTTTTAATTATTTGATATTGAGCGAGTTTTTTGTTCAAATTATTTACATTTTAAATTCATCTAGTCATACAAAAATTTCTCTTTACTGAAATCAATGATGATTCGATATTAATAAGAAATAAATTTTATTACTTCTACAAAATATTTTTCTTCTATAAATATATTCCTTCTATAAATTATTATAAATTAATCTTTAAACTTAATGATAATAAATTGTGCAATTTATTTTTGTTATTTAAAAAATTTCTAAGCTTCTTTCGAATACATATTTTTTATTCAATATATATTAGCTCATGCAAAGGACAGCCAAATATTTTTATACTAAAGTGAACTTTTTTGAGTTTTGTTTTAAGAATAGTGATTTATATTATTAAGCTCAATTTTTATCAGCTTCTACAAATTAAATTCTATAGTGAAAGAAATTACAGTAAAGATAGACTAATTACGAGACTTAAAAAATAGACTTTCATTCCAGCAAATAAAATGCTATGTAAATAAGACACAAACCTGATATTCCATATCTTTCTATTGATGTGAAGGATACTAAAATATCTGTCAAATATTCTCTCTTCACACACAAATGATGCTAATTTCTCTTCTCACCGAACTTAAATAAACTTTTCGTTTTCACTTGAGTGATTTTTCACCCAAAAAGCTTTCTTGCAGGTTCGCCCTTGGCAATGGAGAAAGGATTAGAAACCGTGGGTGATCGCTTCCCCAGGATGAAATTGAGGAAGTAATTTCAATAGAATACACACCATGGAAAGTTCATTGCTAAATATACATACATTCCACAGGTGGCTGAGTCGAAGTGAAAGTATGAATTACCCAGTGGATGTGCAAACTAACAGGATTGTGAGGAAAAGAGCATTCTATTACCTTTCACTTTTTTATTCCATTGCTCGAGGGAAAGAAAACTGAAAGATACTATATATTTAATTTGGTAATTGAGAGTGAAAGTACTTTATTTTCAACTCGAAATTCTCAAAAAGTGTTTTCAAATAATAAAGTTATTGTGTCATTGCCCACAGCGAAATCCAAGTGCAGTTGTTAAAAAATGTAATTGCTTATTAGTTGTAGTATCCATTAACTTTGATCCGGATGAATAAGATAATTGAATCAAAACTTATCTATTAATTGTGGTTGTTTGTCATGGTACGGAATCTATTTTAAATTAAAATTCGCGGTTGAATTATCTGTAAAGACTATGATAGAATGACAAATAAATTAAACCAAACTTCGCCAATCATTGCGATTCTCGTTACCAGTATTTGAATTATTTATTTACAAAAAGTTAATTATAATTATTAGGTTTGCCTTGCAAAAAGATGCATATTACGGATTTCTATAAAAAAAACCAAAATTTTGTTAATTTAATTGAAATAATACTTGATAGTATTATTTAAATTGATAGTAAATAGTTTTGAATATCATTGATCATTTGTTAATAACACTATTTCAAGAAGTATTTTATAAGCAATATATTTCCTACACAATAAGATAACAGTAGCATCTTCGTTTTCGAAATAATTTGGTTTTCATTTAAATACCTGTGTAGAAAGTGTTACACAATTAAAAAAAAAAAAAAGAATTCAAATATTTTTTTATTTTTATTTCAAATTCCTTGAGTTTATCTGTGCTTCAAGTATAGAAATTATACTATTCTCATATACAAGTCATAGTACGTTCTATGTGCTTTAAATCGCATAAATAAATTGATATTGCAATATAATATGTTATTATCTTGTTCCATATTAAATACACGACTTGATCTGGTGATAAGTGTTTTCCTTTAAGAGTGAAAGTTATTTAGAATTAGACGAACCTGATGCAATATAGCACTAAAATATTAATACTTGTATTAAGATTCTTTACCAATTGGTGCATTAGTTGAATATCATCATATAATATGTCACCTCATCTTCCAGGAATCACTTTATGATATTTAATACATCCTTTTCCATATATGATAACTTATGTCTATTATCATTTATTATATAGATTTGTGAATATCATTTTATTAAAGTGTTCAAACTCAGTACAGCATTGTAGTAGGATGGTGCTTTTCAGAAATAAAGATTTCTAGTTTAATCTTACCCTTGTTGAACAATGTGGGAGATGTTTAAAATTCGCTTCTGCTTTCCGCATGAACATGTGTTGCATTGGATACTAGAGAACTTTCTAACTCATCACTCTTGAGGCACTTGAAAATTGTGCATGAGTTTTAAAAACTTATAAGCAATGCAATAATACGCCGTGAATAGTAAAAGACATCACAATAGCTTTCGGAACTCTGGCAATCTACTCTATAGTGTCAAATTATTAATGTTAATTGCACATCTTGTTTTTAAAATATTTTACTCATGTTATAAGATTGTCGCAACCGAAGTTCATTTAAATATTATTCGCATTTTTTATTTGAAATCGTAAAACTGTTTTATCTCAGATGATAAAATTATAAACATTGTTCTTAATGGTCAGTCTATTTATTGACAACATCCCATAAAAAACGAAAGATATGAATAAAAAAAATTTGCTGAAAGAAGATCGTCATCAACTATGAAAACTAAAAAAAGTACATTAAAAAATATTAATTCCTTCGATATTTTTTGGGTTTGTTTGTCCCTATGCGGTCATTTTTTGCATACGATTACTAAATCTACCGTACGTAAAATTTTAAAAAGTTAATTCCGAATGATGCAAACACCTTTACCCGATGTTACAATCAAATTGTTCATTTGAAAACCAAATCGTTGATTACATACGCAACATATAAAGAACGGTATTACAACTGCAGACCGCAAATGTCATTAAGATTCGTTACACAAATCATAATTTACACACACACACACACACACACACACACAAAAGAATTAGACAAGAGATTTACATGGTACTTTACCAAATGATTTAAATTTTCTAGTGATGTAGCTCGTTAAAGGAAAAAAATATGACATTGCACATTATATTTTTTTTTTAAAAAAAAGACCATTCACATCATAATATAGAAAAAGTTCTATAAATTTGATGGACTTAGAAAAAACTGCTTAAGACCATGTGATAAAAAAATAAGCCAATCAAATTTGCTTTTTCATCTTGCCAACAAATGTGGCGAAAGCAGGTGGTCAGTTCTGAAGCTGGAGTTGATCCTGATATAAATTTATTTCTCAATAATCCAGTATTTTGAGGCACACTGTAACACACACAGCAAAGGACTGGTATTTATAACATGCACATTCATATAGTTACGAAATGTTCTGAGTAACTTTCCAGCAAAGAGTTTGCCTCAATGCATATATTTATAATAAAAATTCAAATAAATTAACTATAAAATCGAAAGCATTATAATAAATAAATAGAAATAAGTACCTACGGACATCTTCATCAGGGCTTTTTGACAAATTAGGAGTAGATATTTGGAAGTTTCTCAGGATTTTTCCATTGCGAGTTCGGTACACAATTTATACGATTTTCCGGATGGAAAAGATCTGCTGCATTTTCAAATGCTTTATAACACTGAAGCCTTGTCTGTAAGAATGTCAGATACCAATTATCAAGTATATACATGATAATGGGTATCTAACATTCTTAATCAATTTCAGAGGCTTTATGAATCCCATTTCTGGTGCCTACTGCTTATTGTTGCATAATATTTTATTTCTCTATTAATTTTGGTTATATTTATACGACTAGAGAAAAATCCCCCCCCCCTCATCATTTCAATTTAAGGCTTATAATGATGTTAAATAAATATAAAATTCATCTCTATTAGCACTTGGTCATTCATTTTTACATTACATTCTTTTATTTCGTAAATGGACCACAATTTCTCTATTTGCTTTATTTCCATTATATATATGAAATATTTTTGGACTCTCACATTTGAATTTGGTTCTGATTTGAGAAAATTTTTAAACCGTTCTTCTTAAATTATTAATATATGTTTTATATTTTACCACTTTTGATTTCCGTGGAGAAATTATATATTTCAACTGGATAACTATTTCTTGACAATGATGAATTTTTTTTCAATTTTATTTTTTTAAAATAAAAATAAGTAACTTAATAACTACTTTAATATTATATTATAGAAAATTTAGTTCATGATTTTGTGTGACCATTTTTATAATTTAAGCATTTTCTCAGAATATATATACTTATATATATAAGAATATATTCCCTTACGTATATTACAAAAATTCCACAAATTGGGAATTAAATAGATTTCGTTACTCATAAAATTATTAGAAGTTAAAATGGTCACACTTATATTTATAATTCTTAAACTATTTGTGATTTTTCATACCTTTAATAATAAATTTAATTTTCTATCGAAGCTTTTCATTAAGTCGCTATATTTTAATGTTTTATTAAGAAAAAATCTTTTTTTATTCCCAAGATAATAGATTCTAAGATTTGAGCATCTGTGTAATTCCTATTGTCACGTATTCATATATTTTTAAACTCATAATATTCTTAACATTAAACACACTTTAATTTGAAAAAAAAAAAAATGCTATGAATAGCTACTATATTATACAGAAATGACTTAAATTTTGGAAACTAATCTAATCTGGAATTAGCTAACAAATAAATACAAAATGACGCAATGAGACATTGCCATATATACTTTGTTGAAAAAATACATATGTCGCCAATTAAGAAATAACATATAAAATACACATATTCAACATGATTCTTGTTTTCTTACTAATTATTTTTCTGAATAAATTTTAAAATAAAAAAATATATATAATACACACAAAAAATAAATTCTTGCATTCAACCTGGTTAAGAATAGACTAGATTTTCACTTTCATTGGTCTTTTCTCGATTTCAAAACATTTCAATAGACATTTAATATTACTTAAATTTTTCCTTAAGAGCAAATTTCAAATACTTGGTTCATTTAATTTTTAATTGAAACTTTTCATAATTTGTGATGTCTTTTGAATTCTTCATTATCTATGTCTTCAATTTTTAATTATTTTTTAAAAATATTTATCACAGAGCGAATATGAATAAAAGTGTAGTGTATGGATGTATATAGAGAGCAAATCTTTCTCAATGACAAAAAGAATATTCCACAACTATGGAATAGTAACATACCGATTATTATTAACTTTCACAAAATTCTAATGTAGAAAATTTTTTTTTTTTTTGTGATAGAAAATTTTATGTGAACATTTTTTTTTTTTTTTTGTCTCAATGACAAAAAATATTCCACAACTATGGAATAGTAACATACCGATTATTATTAACTTTCACAAGGTTCCAATGTAGAAAAAAATTTTATTTTCATTGCATAACAAAAAATTAACAACACGAGAAAAAATAACAGTATAAAATCGTTATTTTTTACGGGAAAATTTTTATAAAAACATTATTTTAAAAATACGACGCCAGAAAGCAAGCGTCAGATTAACGATTATGATTAAATTCGCCATAGAATAAATGATTGAAGAGTATAAAAGAGCAAAAAAACAAGCTATCGAGATCATTACTACTGGACAGAAAAGTGTTTATTATTAATATTATCTGGTCTTCGACCCTCAATAATAACATGAAATTTACATATATATCTGACTGTGATGACTGTTGGTTTACCTTGTAAACCCATCGTAACCTTCAAAGTTAATAAGGCGAATCCAATAGATCTTCAAACATAATAAATAAGCTATTTTAAGAAACGTGTGATACGCTCTGCTAGAAGAAAAAGCAGTCTTAAAAATAATTAATAGCCTCTCTTTCTCCTTTTTCTTAACTATTTCTATAGAGCAGATTTGCAATATTTTACAATTTAAAATATATGAAAAATCGGATCATTTAATTAGATTAGGATAATTTACCTATAACGTATAATTTCAAATCTAATGAATATATTATTTATTATGTAGTGAATGGCTGATTTGTTCAGATTATTCATAAAATTAAAAGCATTTCTCATTTTAAATTTCCTTTAATTATAAATTTAAACTCGTCCGACATTGGAATTTGATATAAAGTAATTATCAAGAGCTTATATTTCATTTGAGTAATAAAATGCGAAATACTAATTTAGGTATTTCTTTCTTTCTATAAAATATTAAGCTTTAAAATTAATCTTTTCATATGAAAGCAAAGGCAATTTTTAAAATAAAATTATTGTACATTAATCAGAAAGAACTTGTCTTTATTCCAAAACTTATATCAAGATTTTGGTAAGGACCAATATTTTGATATAAGTTTCATTTTATTTCATGCATTCTCAATTTAAGACCAAGCAAAAATTCGACAGAATAGAATAAGGATCTTAAAGATCGTATATAATATTGAAATTGAACTATAGAAATTACTTATTGCTGTTAGTCATACTATTTACTGTATAGTAACAATAGAGCCAAATATACTATTAATGTTTCGCACGGTTTGTAATTCCAGGTAAGAATTTATATTTCATAATCGTACTAATTTTAAACAGAAAGAAATTTTTAAAAATGTTTCTAAATTTTTATAATTAACAATGATTTTTTTTAAATAGAAAATGAAAAAGTTTCTTGAAAAAAGATCAAATATTATAAAATAATAAACTGTGTCAACACTATTAACAAATAATTTAATCCTTGCTAACCTAATATCGGTTACGGTGGTATAGAATGGTTTCTTCTTACTGTATATAGATGAATACAAGGTTTACAAAATCAGAAGTACATAAAAACCATAACAATTCTTAATAATGGCAGTAGAAATACTGATTACTGAATGTATTCTTTAATAATTTATAAGATAGATTTCTTAGGTATTACTATAGTGAAAATATTAGGAACCTCGATCATTTTAATATAACTAATTAATTTCGATAGGACTTCATGACTAATATTTTCATGAGAAGAAATTTAACAATACAATTAAGTTAATAATATTTCTATTTTCCTCACTTCAATTTCACTTTAGAATGATTTGCTAAAAAATTCATAATAATAGGAGTATATAAAATTCACCTAGCAATAAATCCAGAAATTCTTTTATAATTTCTATAATTAAAGAAAATTATCTGGTTTATGTACCTATTAACACAATAAACGTTTCTTTAAAACTGAGATTTATAAACACGCACTTTTTCATTTAATTGCAATCATGATACAACGAAATAAATGATATTTTTAAATCTTCTTTTTTTCTTTCCAGCACAACTGAAAGCTTCTTATCCAAACATTTTCAGAACCCATTCAAATTGAAAACTCTGAATATGTTATTATGTTCTTGACTGTGGTAGTCAGATCTTTAACAAAAAAATAAAACATTTTGTATTTGTAATCACATGAGATAACCATCATATTCAATCACTGTTAAATGAGAAATTTAGAGCGATTGAAGTAATATTTTTCACACATTATCATGTTTTTCTCAATTTAAATTATATTATTTTTTCAACTAATATTTAAATTGAATTTGCTTGGTGTTAAAATTAATAAGATTGCAAAAAAAAAAAAATAAATAAATAAATAAAAAAAAACAAACAATAATTTAAAAGGTAAATGCTTTTGCGTAACTTGAATGTTCAGAATACAATTGAAAATACATTTTATCTTACAAAATGTATATTATCAAAAATTTTCAGAATACTAAATGATAATCAAAGAGATAAGAAGAATTATTTAATTTAAATGTTTCAATAAATAAGATACTTTGAAAAGTGTATAACTATTAAAACAATAAATCTAATGTAATCAGTTGTATAATTAATAAAAATATTATCAACTGCTTATCTGATTTAGTAATTATCTTGAGTTAGTTTCTTAGTTAATCGTTTGCTTTACTTATATTAATTATTTTTTGTTTATATACTAAAAAATATTTGTTAAATTAAATGTTATTTTTAGAATTTAGTTAAAATGCAGAATTGTAGAATTCAGTTCCCAATTCAATTCTCCTAGATATAATCAGTAATAACAATTTCAAGATTAAGTATATAATGTAGTTTTCACAACACATATAATAAATATATATATTTCTCTTTTCCTAATTTATTTAAAAATAATTTTTTAATGTCCATAGAATGCACTTATGACATTTTCTGGTGAAAGATTCACACATTTTAATATATTTCACAAAACATAAAGTAACTTCTTGATTAAGATTTTCAACACTTTCTTTATCTTATAATTCAATTCAATTATAAATGCACTCATGCAAGCAATAAATTTTGTAATTTTTAAATGTAAAATTTTATTCAATATTACAAGAGTAAATTTTTTATAAAAATAATCTATGACATTTATGGATAGCTAATTGAGCAATATTAAATAGTTTTGTTTTAGTAATAATGCATCCAAATTTGCAATAGAAAAACAGTCTTACTCCACCCCTTCCATCAGATTTTTGTTTAAGAACTGAAAAAATTTATTTTCTTTTTAAAAAACAGATATCACACAAAGTTATACTTACAGCTTGTATAAGGTTTATACAAAGCTGTCATTAAAATATGTAAAACATGCTCAAAAAATACTTATCATTGGTTTAAAAAATTTTTGATCTACTTAAAATATTTTTTTCAAAATCTTTAGCTAGTCAAATAATAAAAAATTTAGAGAACTCAACTGTTTCACGAACTATTAGTTTATTTATTCCCTTTGGTGACTTAACAGAATTAATTAATAGAATAAAACATTATATGAAGTCATTTTTTTTACCTTCATTAAATTTATTATTTTTTTTTAAGTTTTAACAAAACTTAAATTTTTTTTTCTTTTTGTTTGGCAAGTCTGTTTTAATTAATTATGATGCAAGAATAGTAATTAGACATGTCCTTGGCAAAGCCTATTATTTTAAAACATCGAATTCTTTATCAATATTAAATTCGACAACACAAAATCTTAACTAATATTTTTTTCCTAAGAAGGATAAAATTTCGTTTTGATAAACCTTTTGTGTTTTAATAATGTGATTTTGACAAACATTATTGCTTTTCAGTGGAGCCTACGAAGCACAATCAACTTTTAATTACATGAGTCAAGATACTTTTTTAATAAATGAGTGTGAATACCTTTCAACAAAATGAGAAATAAAAGTTAAAAAAAGGGGATATTTTAAAAAATTATGAAATTAAAAGAAATTTTTAGTTCTTATTGCAAGGAGAGAAATGTATATGTATGATATTAAAAAATTAAAATGTTAACTATCATACTAAATTTAGAGGTTTTTAATTTCAGAGAAATTTATTCATGGTATTATCATATATTGACTGATAAGCAATTAAATTATGCATGAATTCTTTAAATTTTAAAACTAAATATTTGAGCTTTGAAGTAAGGACAACATTTTTTCTAGATTTATAATATATAAGAGGAAGTAAAATTAATAACATAATTCTGTTCTTTTCTAAATGCAATTTTTTTTCAAAGAACATAGTAAATATATAATTTTTAAATTAATATATACATAAATAAATAAAAGCTTAAACTATTTTCAATGTCTACTAATTATCTACAAATAGATGAGTTTAGATATTTACTATAGTATAGTTATACAACGATGTTAGGTTCTTTTTTCTGACAATTTCTGCATACAAGGAAAAATTCGACAGCGATCTAGAAATTAAAGTGGATTCCAAACTTCTAAACAGATTTACAGTGGTGGCAGAAGTTAAACCTATGACCTGAACATCACAACATTAATTACTCAGCTGCTATTTAAGTAATATTTTATATCGAATGATATTAATTATGTATAATCGAATAACACATATTATGAAATCTTATAATGATTAAAATATTTTTGCACATATCTCACTTTATGATTTTTCCTATAAATTTGGAGTTTCCCACTAATAACACTAAATTTTATCCCTAAAAATAAATGTTAAGCAAATTTTTATAAAATTTACATGGAAGCATTTTGCATTTCTGATAAATTTTTAGCTATATAGAATAAAGATACTAAACAAGAGATCACCCCATAGAAAACTTCAAACGATTGCTGTCAGACATGATATAGTTATAACTAATCGTGTTATAATAAGCATAAATATTCTTCAAGAATTTAAAATAACACATTATCTGCAAATGAATGTGTTTATGAGGATTGAAGAGAAATGTAATTGAACTATAAGTATGCACCAAAAGAGGGCTCAAAATGAATAAATAAAAATTATCTACTTTTCCCTTTCCCACAGATTTATTTCAAACCCAGTGAATGGAATAAATATGGTGAAATCAATATAATGGTATCCTGAAAATCAATCATCAAAATTTTCAATATTCAGAAAAAAAAGTTTTGATAGAGAAATTAAATTGCTGAAATTTTTTATTTTATTTAAACTCATATGAAAAAAATACTTTTAATATGTATACATACATATATATATATATATTCTAGAAAATATAAATTTAAAGACAACTATAAAATAACTTTTTAAATAAATAATGGACCACAGAAAAAACTTATTATAAACATTTTCCTTAAAAATTAATGTTAAAAATGTGTTTGCTGAATATATTTATTAATGGGAGCTGAATGGACAAGAGATCATAATATAAAATTAAAAATAATGTTGACTAGGAAAACAGTTACTCTTCCCTTTGGAGATCCAACATACTGCTTCACTTAACAAGAATTTTAAATATGTTTATATACAAAAATAGTAGGAATTTAAAATCTTAACTATTAAGTTCTAAATTGGCAGAAATAAAATATTTTTTTTCATGATATTACAACACATTGCCTAAAAAACAATTATGTTGTTGTTTATTATTATTTTTTAATATATAAAGGAAATGTTAACGTTTTTCCATGAATTTTAATGGCCAACAACAAAATTAGAAATTTATACCTGAATTTTGAAATAAGGACAAAAATTTTCTGAATCTAAAGTTATAGTTCATGCAAGGAAATAAATTAAAAAAAATAATTTTAGTTATCCTTTTTTTACAATGCAATAAAATATTTTTATTTTTCAAGAATAATGTAAGTAATGAATACATTTTTCGTAGTGTAAGATAGATTAATAGTGACACTTTTAATGATTAATTGAAAAAAATGATTTTAACTTTTAATAAACAAATGTAGGATATATTTTTATAGCTATTTACTATTTTAAAATAAATTATTTTATTAGATGTTTGATTTTGCATCCAGTATATAGTGATAGTGACACTGCATATAATTACAATGATATGTAAGATTTCAAATAAATAAGAAAATTTTATATAAAATTCTTTATATTTGTTCTTATAAATTAAAATCTTTTTAATAACATAACATTTGAGTAAAAATAAATCACAGAAATGCTAAAAATATAGAAACTAATTCATAAAATGTGTACATTTGTATGACAGTATATGGTAATCACAGTTTTTAGCTACTCAAGCTGGAAAATTCACTTGATATGAGCAGAAATATATAACTGGATAGTCTTTAAATGCTTGCAGGATTTCTACAATATATATAGCTGAGTAAAGCGAATGCAGACTAGCTTCAACTAAACCATTCAATTAAAAGTTAGCAGGTCCTCTTGGCTATAAAAATACAAAAACTTGCAACAGTTTATCTAAAGTAAAATCTTGATTGGTTGTAAAATTTTTTCATAGTATATATGAAAATCATCTTTCCTCAGATGAAACTGCACAATAAAATTGAACACATTACAATCATAAATCCTAATAATTACAAAACATTAAGGACTATCTTTATACTCTGTAGAATTATTAGAAGAATCCATACTGTCACGTATTGAAGCTTGTAAGGCAATAGGACTCATCCACTCTGTTGGTAAACACTGCTGCAAAAATGGAATGCAAGAGCTGAAATAAGCTAATCTATTCACCCATGATGGTATGTCTTGGCCACAGAGCATCTGCAAAATAGAAGAAATAGGTTTTTTTCTTTATTATCTAAAAAATATAAAAATTTGAAAAATAATATAAATTTGAAATTTTTTGGTACATTGTATGGCAGATCTACATTGATTAAAATCACACTTAACAAGGACAATGACTATTATTGCAATTAAACCACAGGAAAGTCTCATTTGTAATACAAACTTCCATTATAATTTAATTTGTCAAATATGATGACTTCTAAGTTATTCAATATCTCTAAGATACAGCATCAGTTTCACAAATAAAAATTTGTTACGGTAATGTAGTGCAAATTTAAACAAATTACATTTCAAAACTATTCTGAATTTAATTTTCTTTGATTTCCTAAAAGTAATAATGACTTTTAAAAATATATGCTTTTAGTGACTACTTATGTTTAGAAAAAAAAAATTTTTTTTTATTTAAATAATGCATAAATCAAAAACATATTCTAAATTGTTTTGAAAAAATAAAATATAAATATATAAAAATAGTGGGAAAAAAGAAAGAAGATGCACAATGTTTGTAAAATACAGATTGAGTGAGAATAAAATAACAATCTGAATGACATATATTTTACCTTAGTGAATCGACCAGAAAAATTATTGCAATTTTTATTCATCAAGTGATAACCATCTCCTTTAAATTCTTTACCAAGTTCTTCAATAACACGCCTCACTTCTCGTTCTGTAAAATCAGTATACCCTATCAATATTGCTTCCCTAAAATAGTGAAAAATGTCATTTTACACACAATATTTAAATTAAAAGAATTAATTTCTAATGAAATAAAAATGAGTTTTTAAATTAGTTTAATTATGAAGTTTAAGAAAAACAGTTACACTTTTGTACAGATAAATAATTTAGAGAAAACTGCAAATTCAAAAAGAAAATTATTTAAAATAATGAAATCACAGAACTAGATGATACAGACAATTTCCTTGAGAAAAATTTATTTTTTTTAAAAATTTATTTTATAAGAACTTTATATAAACTTTATAAAAAATTTATATAAACTTTCAAACGAAAACAAATTTAAAAAATAGTAATATACCTGAATCTGATGTTTTCTCCTAAATCACTTGCATCTCTTGGTGTGATTTCAAAAATTCCAGAAAAATTAAATGGGTGTCCACCATAGGCAAATTCTAAACAATGAATTCAAGAAAAAATTTGTTTACATAAACTAATTAAAAATTCTCAGCAAAGATAAAATACATGTGATTATACAGGTGTTTATCAAAATAATGGAAACATTCTAGATTTACCAAAAATATCTTACTAACATATAGTAAGATTGCCATAGGCATGTAATAAAGTTTGGAAACTGAATTGTACAAGTTAAAAAATTTACTGAAAAAGAATATTTCAGATTAAACTTAAATTTACATATAAATACAAGAAGAATATTGAAGAGCTATGCAGGCTGAGGTAGATATTTCACTCCATCCTACCATTTCAAAACATGATTGGATAACTTCTGCTGATTGAATCAAAGCAATTCCATTCTAGAAAATTATCTTTTATAGAAAATAAGGTTTTGCATTACTTGATGGACTTCAAGGTTATAATTGGTCTAGCATAAAATCGCAATACAGTTGCCCATACTGTGACTGGTTTACTTCCATGCTAGACAGTTGGAAAGAATAACCATGATCATGTGCTTTAGTTGCCCTTCAAATTATGCTTGAGAGGAGAACTTGTAAGATGATTGGTCTGACCATATAACTATCTTCCTCTTACCATTTAATCAAATTTTGTGGTTGTGAACACCATTATAGATGGCATCCAATAAATAGCTTAATAGGATGTCATATTAAGTAGCTTAGGAATTACTGCTGTACCATAAATATTTAGTTTACAAAGGTGCATTTAAATTCTAATTATTTGCTGTTGTTGTCGTGTCCAAGTTAGAGAAGATTATATAGAACTAAAGGCATTGACAACAAGTCTGCCATTCTGGAGCCTGGTAGCTATAAAGAATATCCTGTGGTGGTTCTCCAAGTTGTGAAAGAGAGGCAATAATGGATAGACAGTCGAAGATGTGGTCTTGGGTTAATTCAGTTTGAGGACAATTTCTGCAGAAAGGGTAGGATCTTAAGTTGTCATCTGGAGATATTTTCATGCCCTTAAAATGGCCTTTACAAAATCTTACTATAATAGATGACAGGTTTCTAGAGCAATTTAGTTCTGGGAGGAAAGGTTTTCTGAAATGCTAATCAAAAATCCATTTGGCAACTGCATTATAATTATTTTTTTTAAGTTTACAGATTGTAATTTACACTAAAGAAACCAGATGTTGTTTAAGCTCTGTGGTCTCTTTGATAGCAATTCAGCTAATGAGACTTTACAATTTGCTTTAACACACATTAATCTCTTTCACTCAACCTTTTTTCATTCATAACTTTGTTTTGTTGATTTTATCTTGCCATGCTGTGCTCATCTATCATGATTTTAGGCACTGTATTTCTACAAATGGCTAAAAGCTATGATATTTCAGTCATAATTGTTCAAAGTAAACACCAATAATTTGGTTCTTTGAAAGTCAACAAGATCTGATATTTTATGCTTTAATAAAAATCCAAAATGCATACAACTTCACCAAAACTACCTGTATAGTTTAAAAACTTAGAATCATATTTTCGATGCTTTAAAAAGTGTTGCAATGATTATCTTTTAATAATTACAAAGCACAATCTTAAATAGCACATTGCTTCACAGGTGTTTCCATAACTTTGATAACTGCCTGTATATACAGTATTGTCAGATATAAAAGAGAAAAAAATTAAGTATCAATAAAATCATAAAAAAGTTTTCTAAATTAAAAAAAATAATAATAATGGTCTAAAAGAGAGGAACATAATTAGAAAGAGTTAAATATATATATATATATATATATATATATATATATATATATATATATATAAGATAAATTTGGATTTTAAAATGCATAAGATTTAATTTATTACTGTTCACTAAAAAACTTAACACTTTTCTGTGCACTTTTGAATATATTTAAAAGCAATTAACAAAAAGTAATTGTAGAAATAAAGCATAAATAATAATTACACTCTTTTTACAGTTAAGGAAAAGATATTAGTATCAAATATACATTATTATTACATTGTATGACATTTCCTTAATACTTTTTCATAAGCAATATACAAAAAATAAATTTAATTATTTTTGCAAAATATTGCATGCCTCTACCATTTTTTTTTTGTTGAGTAATAAATTACTTATTCTTGATAGTGATGAAATTTTTAATTTGAGGATGATATATATCTATTTAAAAGAAAATAGCAATTCTTAATTCTCACTTATATTTTATTTACCTATTTCAAATTGTGTGAACATTTAATTTTTTAATATAATTTAATAGTTAAAGACATAATACAAAATGAATAAATAAAAACCTTCTACAAAAACAACTTTAAGTTTTGTATAAATTTTAAAAGCCAATAACAAACTGATTTTAAATTACGAGTAAACTACAAAATATTTTTATTTTTTAGTAGTAAAAATTATAATTTTTCATGACTTTACACATTTTTAATTGAATTTAAAATTTAACATTACCAATATCATGAACTTCCACACCGGAATGAAATACACCAATACCTAAAGGGGCTGTGTAATCATTTGTCCAGTACTGAAAGAAAATTACACACATTTTAGTATCAGAAATAATTTGCAATTCACAATAAAGCATGATATTTACGTTTCAGTACAGCTAAGTTGATAAAGATATATATTTATTTTATTTATATTTTAATTATTATGTTTGAAAGAAGAATTGAGTATTATAAAATAAAAATATATGAATCATGTAATTTACTATAATATCAATGTGTTTAATGTTACTTAATAATAAAAAAATTTTCAATAATGTTTTAAATAACTTTTAGTTTATTTTTAAAGAAAATCTCCCAAAATAATTTTTAAAAATAAGGTACTAAATTTCAAATAAATACCAAGTGTTGGTAAAAATTGCAATGCAAAGTATTTAAAGTATAACATTAAAATACATAATTATACTTTTTCAAATAATATAAGCAAAAGAAAGAAGTTATTAAAAGTGTTAACTTAAAACATGAAAAAATTTACATTAACTTTGTATTTTATCACTTTATTAGAAAGTGGTAATAAAAATATGAATCAAAGTAAATTGTAATGAAAACTATTTTGAAAAGCATAGGTAAAAAAATTTATATCTATCAAATCAAAAATACATAGTATCGATAAAATCCATCATTGAAATAACCTATAGTTCATATATAAAAAACAATTAGTAATTACAATACAAAGTTAATAAACATAAAAACTTTTTTTTAATCTTAGTGTATAAATTAAAACCATTATTGTTTAATATCATTTAGAAATTACCATTTGGATAAGAGATATTATGTAATCCAGACTTGGACAAGATATTTGGTGGAAAAAGTAGAATCTTGTTCATGATGGATTTAAAGGTTTTAGACTTAGCAGTTTAATTATTGGTATGATGAAATTAATGATACCTTTCATATATTTTAAATTAAATAAGAAAATTTTAATGATTTAAAAATCCAAACAGTATAGGACAAGAATACTTTCAGGAAAAAAATATTGAATACTTAATTTTTGAGTGTTATTTAAGCAATGGATATATATTCCATAGCAGTATTAACATATTAATTTGAAAAAGTAAAACGTAATTTTACTTATTATTCAAATTAATTTAACATGGTACTTTTATATAAAAATATTACACACATAAAAGTATCACATATATATATATATATATATATATATATATATATATATATATATATATATATATGATAAAGTACCACAATACATAAAAATATATAATTATATATTTTTATAGTTATATATTGTGTGAAAATATAAAATATATTCACAATATTTAAAAATATGATAAATATATAAAAATAACATTTTTTTCATTATCCAGAGCATTTTAAAATCAAAAATTAAACTAACGATAAAATTTCTCACCAGGAACAATTAAATTTAGTTAAAAATGGTTTGTAGCTCAAAAAAATTACAAATATATTTGACATTTTTTGTCTGCTTAATAATAAAAATTATTTATTTGTAAAAATGTGCTTATGATATGGAAAAAAAATTAAGTGGTTCTTACATTTAAATAACAAAATAAATAATTATGACAAAATATATCTTTAGCAACTTATAACCAGATTAATAATAGAACTTGGTATAATTATGAATATATGGGGAAATCTCATTATCTTAAAAAATTTTTTATTCAATTGAGTCAACAATTTGATCATGTACTTAAATTTAACTAAAATATTAAGATATTTAAAAAAGTATGTTTTGAAATATCTTAGAAGGAGATGTTTTTATCGTTCAGACGTAACCAAAGCTTGCCATTTCTAAAGGTCAACATTGAGTATAATGTGGGCATATTTCACATCAATTATTAAAACAAACTTCAATGTTACACAGAACGCCACAATTAATCGTAATAATTATGAATAACATGTATTAGACGTACCATATCATAAACATTCAAAATCACTGGTTTTTTAGACATATTAAAATGAAATCTTCATCAAATATTGTTAGTGAACACGTTAAAATGCATTTAAAAACAGTAATTTCCGAAAGTTTTTTGACTAATAAGAAAAATATTAAAACTTTTACTCGACTATATAAACATATGTAATAACATTTTAATATCTTCTATAAAATCATTTCAGCATTTCAAATCAAACCTGAAGTCGCATTATAAAAATATAAACAAAGAGTACATTAGCTGTTGCCAAACCAGATCATAAAAGATTTATTTTAGTAAATATATATTTAATGAAACAGAATTTTTCAGTGGAAGATCAGCATGATCAGTACGTTTGCAAATTGATTCATTGATTGTTATAGCTTTATGTTTTGAGTTGCATTAATATAATGTTAATAAGGCATTTTTACTTTATTAATATATTTTGTATATAATTTATCATTGCAAGCGTAAGAGTAAAGTATTATATTTAAATTTTTTAATCATTGTTAGCTTAATTTGTTTTCAATATATTCAAAGTTTTCACATATATATTGTGTAACAAAATATGCCTCCGACTGTCCAAACGAATAATACCGGCACAGATCGGGATCGTAAGCTCAGGCCTGGAGAGAAAAGGTATCAAAATATGTAGATTTTCACAGATTCATTGTATTTAAAATATTGAATCGCTTAAAATATTTATGCCATCTTTGACATCAATATTTTGTATCTCTTATGGAATATTATGTTGGATATTATTTAACATTTTAAACTATAAATATGGCCCGATATAAATTTTATATTACCCATTTTTTTTACTTTAGATTAATTGCTTTCTATTATATCATTCAACTTAAATTCTTTTTCAAAACGAAATACATCATATTAATTACTTTGTAGCTAATGTACAGTAAAATCTAATGCATTTGATAAACTTTATTCTCTTTGTTATTAAATTAAAAATGCGTTGTAATTTTATATAGAATCATCCCATCGCCAAGAGGGATAAACCTGAAATCACTCATCACCATAAAAAATTAATCATAATTAATTAACTAACTCATCACCATAAAAAATTAATCTGATAAAGAAAGTTATAATTAACCTTCTTTTATAGTTTTTAATAATTTTTAGCTCAATTTTATGCACATTTTTGAAATGTGTTTCTTCAATTTTTAGTATAAGAAGTACTCATTTCAAGCTTCACATTCGATATACTTTTCTTCCAAACAAGAATTCTTTTTATTAAAAAAATACTTGTCATTTAATTTAATTTTTAAATTGCAAACTCTTTACGATAATAATTTGGTTTTATTAAAATAATCAATTTTTATAAGATTATTCTATTTAAAATAAAGTGTGATATTAACAAAATATTTTGTTTGTTTTTATAGATCTGACCTAGTATGCAGAGTTAAATACTGCAACACTCTACCAGATATTCCTTTTGATCCTAAATTTATTACTTATCCATTTTCTTCAAATAGGTAAATATAGTCTCTTATGCATTTATATTAATCTACAGTGAAGATGCAAATTTTAATTTATTTTATTAATAAATTTTTTTTGTACTATTCCATTTTGCAATGCAAATCTCCCGATGTTTAACCATTTGTTGACAACTCATGAAAATAGATAAAAGTAATTGATAGCTGAAAAGTATTTATTTTGAAACATAGCTTTATTTTTAAAATGTTTGTAAAAAAGTTTAAAATAATGTTTAAAGTTGCAATTTATATTTTGTTTCACTTGGTACTTACATTTGGTGATAATGTCACCTATGTCAGAAACATAAAAAAGTACACATTTTTCTTCCTATTTTTAAAATTTTGAAATTTTTAATAAAATTAAAAATTTATAATGTAAAGTATTGTGTTATTAACAGAAATTATTACAAGTAATTATTGCAAAAAGGAAAGTTATTGACAGCTTTGGAAATATTTTGAATGAAATCTATATCATTACAATTATTATTCAAGAAAGAATAATCTAACACAAAACCATTTAAAATCAATATTCAATGATTTAAAAGAAAGCTATTAATTCTTAAGAGTAGTGCAGGTAATTGCTGTTATAAGTTTAAAAAAAAAATGATACTATTGATAAAAACTTTTTGAAAGAATTTTTATTCTTTAGATGTAGTTGTTAAATTTTAAAATTTTCTATAAATCAAATTTATTTCCTGAACTAAGTCACGTTTAAATATTTTTTGTAACTTTCTATTTAATGTAATCTGCTTTTGTTTTTTAATAAATTTTATGAATTAAGTTTTTGCTAGGAAATTTTATTCTGTTTAGTTACAATTAGTGTTTTAATTCCCATTAAATTTCCATAAATGTTTTTTAAAATTTTTCTTATTTTACTTTATTATTATTTTAGATTGAAATGTATAGTTCTAAAATAAAGTTTACAAAATCATCTATTAATGTTAATTAAAATAATCATGAGAATCTTCATGTAAATGTTGCCAGAAATTGGAATTTAATCAAACTTAAGATTTCACTTTCAATTGAAGTGGAACTTGTATACATACTTTTGAAAATTGGATTGCTAGATTTAAAATAATATTTTGCTTTAAATGAATTAATAATTATGGTTTAGTTAGAGTCTATATAATTAAAGAATAATTAGAGTCTAGAGCAAGAGATATCCAGGTAGTAAATGCAATTTAACCCTAGAGAAAATTGGCTTGTAAAACTAAATCAATAACATACATTTTTATGAAAAAAACTCAAATTTCTAATTATATTTTTAAACATATATTTTTATGTAAACTAGTGTTTAAGCAATACAATTCACAATAAACCTAAATATGTTTGTCAAATATTTCTTCACAATACTCAATAAATTACATAAATTATTACATATAACAGCAATTTTTCAATCAAATAACATATAAAGTAAAAATATTCATCTAATCATCACTTGTTGGAGAATTAAAAAAGAACTGCAAATTCTTTTCATTCAGTAAAAATTTAACAAAAAAGTCATCTTAAATATATCCAAGAATTTATTTCCTTCTGAATTCAGAGTTTTTAAAACTGTAAAATGTAAAGAAAAGAAGACAAATAATGTTGAAGGGTGTTTTGCAGTCAATTTTATGAGCTTTTATGTAAGATTATATAAATAATAAGCAATACAATTCACAATATATAGATATTATAAAATTATATTCTTTTATGTAAGATTATTCTGAAAATAAAAAAAAAATTCAAAGTATGGTCTACAGTGATAAAATCACTCTTTGAATTATAAATATCTAAGTTTGATCCTAGACATTATTGGAAAAGGAAAGATGGATGTTATGTTTCTATTTTTTGCATGCACATCTGCAAAGCATCATTGGAATTTTCAAGATTTTCTCTTTTGTAACACCAATATACTTACTAACAATATAGAGTTCTCTCAAAAAACAATACTATGTAGTAAATGTTAAATAAGTTTAGGCTTTCCATTATGTAATATTGCTTTACTGAATAAATTTTCAATGACTATCATTTCCTTTTCTACAAGGCATTTTTTGTGCACAGTTGTCAAGAAAAAATTCTGGGACATTATAAAATGTACAAAATTTTATTGTATTTGCCTGCTTTAATAAAATATATTTTTCTTACTTCATTCTTTATTCAGATGGCTCATTTGTATGATTTAACAAATCATAATTTTTGTGAGCATTTTTATCTCAAACCAAAAATTTTCAAATGTTACTCAAACCAGTTATAGTGGAAAAATATTTTTGGCAGAAAATACCTTGGTTGTGGAAGCTTAAAACATCTAAAAGAAAAATTAAATATCAGTTGTATTAATGCAACGTGGCCTCCACTAAAATGTTTTATTTCAAATTATATATTTTAAGGCTTTAATTTCTCTATTTATATAAAGTTGTTTTAATTATTTATGAATATTTTTTATTTAATTCATCTTAAAAATAAGGAAAAAATGACTTTATGTTTTTTACAAATTTGATTCACATACCATGAAGTATTTTTATGGGATTTCTTATATTTTACAAAATATTTATTATATGATATTATTTTGATATTAAAATATCATTCCAGTTATTCTTCAAAATTCATTATATTTTGAATAAAGCCCCAAATTATTCACAAATTGAAAGATGTTAATAAAATAAAATAAAAATTCAAAAAGAAAATCAATGAAAATATGAAAAGTATTTCATATTTTCATTTCAACTCAAACTTAATTGATTTTCAAATGAAAACTTTAATTATACTGAATGAAAACAAATTTAATTTATAGTGATTATGTAAAGAAACTACTGAATATTTTTAAATAACAAACCATTTTATAAATTATATTATAATGAGTTTTTGTTATTATATTATATATTTACAGGTAAAACTTGTTTTTAAAAATTTGATAAATTAAAATATTTTATTTTATTTATTTTTTTTGCGAAATCAACTCAAAAGAAATAATATTTAATCTTTCCATTTTTTTCCAGCATTCCTTACAAATGACAGTATATGTTTTGCATGGCATGCATTCATTTGTCTCTTTAGTTTTTATAATTAATATTTTATGAATTCTGTCTCTCTCAAGAGGTAAAATATTCCTGGTGGCCAGGCATTAAAAAAATATTTAATTATTCTTCAACTTTTGTCTTTTCTATATTTGTGTTAGAAATTATATGTATATAGTAAAATTTCTGTTTATGTATTTTTTCTTAGTTCTAATATTATTAATCTTAATTATAAATTCTGTTTCAGATTTGTTGATTATAAACCAACATCTCTAGAGAGAAATTACAAACATGATCTTTTAACAGAACATGATCTGGGTGTTACCATTGATTTAATTAATCCTGATGCATATGCTATTGATCCTCAAGGTAAATTAATAAATTATTATTCTATTTTATCATATTTCTGAAGTATTATGTGCATTTATGTATGTATGCATATTTAATTCATTATAAAAGTACCATTAAATTTCATTTCACCTGACAGTTTTTATGCTTTTTCTTAAATTTAAAATTGTAAAAAGTAATAAAGTATTTCAAAATGATTTTGCATACTTTCTTCTTTTTATTTATACTAATTTAACTTATTAAAAATCTGGAGGGATAAAACCTTTATAAATTATATAAATCTTTAAGAAATTAAAATTACATTAGATCTTTAAATATATAATAAATCTTCATGCTGCATATTAAAATATGATGCTATTCCACCTATCTTTGAATAAGCAATAAGCTCTCATAAGTTTTAAAATTAAAATTTTTGAAATAATCACAATCTCTAATTGCATAATTTGGCTCAATTTTACATAATAAGTATTGCTACTTTCTTCTGCATATTAGATTATGATATTTTAACTGAATCATTCTAAGCAATTGCCATTAATTTGGAATAAGCACATTTTCTATAATATTTTTAAAGATTCTATATTATTATTTTTAATAAAAGTAAATTTTCCATGTAAATTGTAAAAAGGTAATTACAGAAAGAATTTTTATTCTTCTTAAAAAATAGCAAATATCATCTTTTGTCAAATGAATTGTATTTTGAGGTTGAAGTCACAAATCAGCAATCAATATATGAATTTTAGTATCTTAATGTTATTAGTTATTTTTTACATTAATCTTTATGTTATTAGTTATTTTTTACATTAACAGTCTTTTCACAAGAAAAAATATTTTTGTGGAAATAGTATAACATGTTGTTCTTTTGTTATTATCATATTATCAATACTGTTTAATGCAATATTACATCAAATAAATTCCATCAATTTATGTAGAAAATTGAAAGAAAATTTATTTATATTACATGTTATTTAACATTTTTATTTTATATTATTCTCTAGCTACTCTTCATCCAGATGATGAAAGATTGTTGGAAGAAGATACTTTAACACCTCAAGACTCTAAAAGGTTAAAATGAAATTTTCTCACTTTTCATTTTTCAATGTGGTCGCTGTTATTAATATTCATATATAAGATAATGTACTGATTACATATAAAGCTGTGTTTATTTTTTT
>JAPDSC010078010.1:35257-149265 GCA_026290005.1 Latrodectus geometricus | reverse complement strand
GAAAAAAACATTCCTAGAAGAATGCTTTCTTCATTCTTTAGTTTAAATTATTCTCCAAGGAAACTTCATAGCATGTATCAACAAATAATATGCTAGTGTCCAAAATGAAAGTTACAAATTTATTTTTGGCAAAAAATAAATTATTTATATGGTTATTTTATTGCATTTTAGAAAGCAATTTTTATTTATGCATCCAATGTTTCTAACGGTAAAAAAGAGTATCTATTAAAAAAATATGGTATTGGAAATATGAAACTTAAAAAGTAGAAATTTATAAAAATTTGTTTGGGGAATTCCATTTTTTAAAAAAAAAATTATCGTAACTACACAAATTGAAAGTAAAATGACTAAACAGAAATAGGTTAAATTGTGGTTTGCCAGAAAGTGCAGTCACAGGTACTCATTGGCTACATCTTACCGAAACAATTTTAGGCTCCTGTTATAATCATTAGAAGGAGTGTACAAGGCTGCCAAAGAATTAAAACACTTCTGGAAAATCATTATGTAGCTTTAAATGTATGGTGCCCTAGCAATGATTTCTGGCCTACTCTTTTGAGATCTTGCTTCTGTATCTGAAAGAATGATATCAAGACAATGGTCCCTTCTCTACTTGTATATCTTTATTTTTTCTATTTATATAACAACAACAAAACACTAAGTTGAGATTCTTAAAGTTGTTGTAGAACTTTTTTCAAGAGTTGTGAGAAATTAATTCATTTTGATGTAGGGTAACCCTTGATTATGCAAAATACCACTCTACAACTATTATCTGAAGGAAGAGGGTATTCACTATGTAGCATGATCCTATGAGATGTCCTGCCAGTTATTCTTTAGAACGGTTTAGGATCCTTTAGAAAGAGTCAGTGTATATTAGCAATCCCATCCCAGGCCCATGTAATCATTAAAATTGTTTTTTTGGAAGAATTGGAATAATTGGCTCAATTGTTGATCAATATTTTCATTTACAAAATGAAAGTTGGCTGTGATGCTTAAATACTTGTTCAAGATGGTTACACCCCTTATTGTGAAAGCAACAGAAGGCACAATAAAAATAAAATAAATTAAATAACATAAACAAATGATAACTTAAAAATTGTATTACAAAAAACATAAAAATGAACCTTATGGCAAATTTTATTTTGATCAATATTGCCTACTTTTAAATTTTTTTTTTTTTTTTTTTTTTTTTGCTATATTTCTTGCCTTACAGCATAATGTATTAACATAGCAAATTTTCATGCATTATGCTTGTTTTTTTGTTGATATCTTTCTTTTGTTATGCTTGTAATTTTAATTTTAGGCACCTGTGTAAAATTCAAATATGGTTAATTCTTACTCATTATTTCTGAGTTTTTGTCAATAAAAGCCAAATTTTATGTCCATGAAATTTGGCTTTTATTTGTTAAAAATTGCTTGTGTTATGTAACTACTAGCTTTGTATTACTTGTTATGAAAAATAATAGACTCCAACATAGTTTGAAAATTTTAAGATTTTTTGTGTGTGTTCTATGTAAAAAATTTTAAAAGCTTTAATTTGCAGAATAGAAAGGTATAATTTAGCTATATTATACGTAGATTAAGATTAAGTATAAAAAATCTTTTAATATGTGCTTTTAAATTTCTTTTCAACTTTATCATGTATAATAATAAATTACTTCAATTTATATTTCACTTTTATTGAGGATAAGTAAACTAGATACCATATTTGCGTTAAATTAGCTGCATCTAAACTTTTGACATAAAATTATTGCAGAAGGAAAGGCATCTTATGTTGGCTGCAATGTTAATTTTAAGAGAAAAAGTTCAACTGAAATTTTTTCACTCAAATAAAATAATTTTGGTAGATGTGCTTAATTTTTGCAGGTTTACTGGTAATCAAATAAAGCAAAAAGAATTACAAAAAGTAAAATTGGCTAACTGTGGTGTGAGAGAAAAAAAAAAAAAAATCTCAATCATTGGACATAGTATGATTTTTTCAACTAAAATTTAAGATGGTAGGGGAGGGGGTTCAGCTTATATTCACACATGTACAGATCTGTTACGAAATAAATATATGGGATCAGCTGAAAATAAAGAAATAAGTAAAAAAAGTTGATCAAAAATATTTATAATTATATAAAATTATGCAATTTCACTGTCTTTATTTTATTTCATGATACTCTGACTAAAAAGTATTGTATATTGTTTTCTTCTATCATTAAATGATGAAAGTGAATATCATTTACTTTCATAATTTAATGACATTTTATTTTTAAAAAATTTGATTTTTGCTGTTTTTAAATTGATGTTTAAAATATATACTAGATTTATTTAAATGTGTTCAATACTTGGTGGTTATCTTGTTTACTTTTAGGTCTCGCCATCATAACAAAGCAGTTCCATGGTTGAAAAAAACTGAATATATTTCAAATGAATTCAACAGATATGGACAATTGAGTGAAAAAACCGAAACCAAGTAAATAAATATTTTTGAATATCGGCATTTACTTATTATCAATAACTTTTTCTAATGAAATGCTTTATTTTGCTTGTATCCTTTTATATATGAATATTTTTGTTCCATTTAATTGCTTTTTTTGTACTAAAAATTAATGCTTTTGTTTATTTATTTAATTTTGTTTAGAGTTGGCTATAATGTCAAAAAGCTTTTCAAAGAAGAAAATCTCTACACTGATAGGGAGAGTCAAATTGCAGCTATCAATAAGACTTTCTCTGATGCAAAAATTCCAGTAAGATTAATGATAATCATATAATTTATATTTCTTATAAAATAATTATTGACGTGAGAGAAATTCTAACTTTAGAATTATTATTAAAAAAATACTAGAATGTGATATTTATTTGCAGTACATATTTTTATACAGAAATTATTACCTTAATGAATTTGAATTGTTTTTAATTCATAAATTTTTTAATTTACTTATTAATTTTGCATGATTAGATTATTTAAACATGTTCAAAATTTTATTTAGAAAAGAATAGGTAACTGTATGGGCTTGATGCAATTTCTAAATTTCACACCAACCTAAATTACTTCTCTATGGACAGTATACAGTAATCTAATACCTACCAAGCTTGAATTTCAACTATGCAATCATGTGCCATTTTAAATTTCAAAGATCCAAATTTTGAATATTTCCTTACAATTACTTACTACAGAAGTATGCTTATAACTAGAAACTAATTTCGCAAAAAATTATGTAATAGAAAACAGGTATAAACTATGCATCACTCAGTCTACAACAGGTCACAAGCAAACAATAAAGTTGAATCTATAATGTAAATAAATTGCATTTTTATGAAAATTTCAATTTTAATCAACCAGGCAGTATTGCCCACCTTAAAAGAAACCTCAGTGTAGCACATTCTAGGGTTGCATTGTTGTGGGCAATAAAGCTAAATCTATAATATGTAAATAAAATGTATTTTTATAAAAGCTCTTTTAATTAACTGAGCACTGGCACTCACATTTAAAAAAAATCTCAGTGTCATGCAATCTAGCCCCAATTTAAATTGAACAATAAATCTATAACATTAACATACATTCTTACAAAAACTAGGGTTTCTAATTAAACAACATTGTATTCTGATTAAATCTTACTACAAATATATTTCATATATTTGTATTAAGATACAAGGCTCCTCCAAATCAAGGTGGGAACTCCCAATGTTCTGTCTCTCTATCTGATGGTTAGTTATCGGAACTTGTGAAGGGGAATATTTAAAACAATATTATTGGTTGAAATCGCTTATGAATCAATCACATGAATTCAGCAAGTTTGTATGTTTTGGTGCCATTATATTGCGAAAATAAATGTACTAACACCCTAAAAACAGCCAAAAAGAATTTTATATTTCTCCGTAACCAGTAATAACTGCAGCATCATTTTACAATTAAGGTTCTTAGAACAGAGGTGAGAAAAAAAGACATTTAATGCTCCCCTAACCTGATGTTGCAAATACTTGTTGCCCTCTTGGGGAGAGTTAGCTGCCCTGTGATTCTAAAGAAATAATTATTTTATTATTTGCACTAAAAAAGGAAAAAAAAAATACTGATGCCTTGCAAATCTTGAGTAATTTTACAATTATTATTCATTAAATGGTCAAAAATGATTATCTGTGTTCCAATACAATTTGAAATATATTAATGATTAAAAATATATTTATCTATTATTTCAAGTCCACTAAGATTTTATTTCAATTATTAGATACAGTTTGTCTTACTTTTATGAGATTTGAACCATTGACTCGAGATTTTTGAATAAAATTGCAGCAAATAATTAAAAATATTTGCATTTTTTAAAATCTAATTAATATATATATATATATATATATATATATATATATTAGCATAATTTTCATAAAAATTATAATATATTTAACTGTAATTAAGTAATAATCATTACATCCATTTTTTTGCCCATATAGAATTACTTAAAAATAGCTTAGAAAGAGAGATTCATCTTATCATATAACAAATGCTTACATTCTAATTTCTTTCCTAAAATGAGATTTGTTTTGCTATAATTTGTAGTACAGGTTTATTAAAAAATCTTCAGATTTGAAACATTGAGACATATGTTTTAAATCTGAATACTGACTTTTTTTGCTGATCAAATGCCAAACCAAGAAAAGTTCTGTTCACGAATAATGTAATTGTCCTTGAATTCGTCAATAAAATTTATAATTTTTATTTTTACCCATGATTTTTTTTTTTATTTTTCCTTTTTTTAAAAACTGAATGCAGAGTTTTCCAGAAACTCACTTAGGTGTATATTGCAATATGTATATGTGCATTTAATTTCAAAATTCCCTCTTAACCAATTATTCTGTGTGGTGTGGAAAAGTCAAATTTTTGTTAATAAATATCCTGCCTTGTTCAATTTTCAGCCCAATTTTTTTCTAAATCAAGAATAGTATCTTTTTTAATTTTTATGAATTTGGCCATATAAAATTACTTTATTTCTTTAATAGAATATAATATTGTTTTCACTAAATTTTGATGAACTTTAGAAGGATGGATTCCTAACAAATCATCAAAATGACAATATTCTGAGGCAATAAGCGGAAAGGGGTGTGTACATACCATCATGAATGAGAAGATTTTGTGCTCATGACAAGTGTAAATAGGGAAAGAACTTGTTTTGCTGTGTAATCACAAAAAAACATTGCTACCATGAAGGAAAATAATTTCTGTCTCTACTTCAAAGGGGTCAATTAATTTAATTTAACCAGTAAGGTTATATAAAACTCAAATCCCATGCATTTTGATTAATAACTATCTCTTTTGAATAATTTATATCATGCATTTGCTTGTTATTATTTCCAAAGCTGAGTTCCTTTGATCAGCAAATTATACTTGATAAAAAAGCACTTTAAAAGAAGTGTCTCCTAAAACAATTACATAAAAAAACATTAATAATTGCATTCCAGCTTGTAATTTAATATTTTCTTATTTAAAGTAAATATTTTCATATTGTTGTAGACATGAGAGAAAGAAAGTTAGTCATAATATTTCTAAATGAATCACATAAGTGACAATGAGCCTGTCTAATTCATGCACAATTTTCTTCCTGTTATTCTTTAGCATCTGTTTAATAATTGTCCCCATCACTCTAATTTGTTCCAAAGCTATTACTTTGATACTGCATCTCCACAAGAAAAAAAGTAGTTATCGCATTCCCCATCTCTTATTATTTCATTTTTTGGTTTTAGCATGGTAGTATGTAAAAAATAAAATAAATTATAATAAAAAATTAATTTCATAGAATATAATGAAAATTACCGTGTCTAATTTTCCACATTAGATGTAACAAAGTTATTGAGCATTTTTATTATGTTAAAAATAATACTTTTAAATTAAAGCATTTCATCGTGAACATTCTGTACTATCATTAGTTACATGTTTTATAACTCCCAAGTCTTATATAATGTTTACTCTTTCTTTTTATGTTTTATTATTTTCATTCTTTTCTTGTCAAAAGTAATAGCATTTGTGTTGGGCATAACAACTTTCTCAGATAAATCTTAAGTACATAAAACGATTCCCCTAAGGACCTACCAACTTTTGTATCATTTGTCTTGTTATTGAAGTGCTCTTTTGATTTTCCACTGAACTTTTACAACAAACCTAACTTCTATCAAATATATATATAATTCCTCAAGTTTAAAATTTATATAAATTCTTATTATAATTGTAAAATAAGCATAAAAAAATTTATAAAGCTGTTAATATTATAATAATATTCGTTGTGCCTCAAATTATAGTATTTTTTGTTTTCTTCAATGAAGTAAGTTAGAAGTAAAAATTTCTTAATGCTTGTAAAAGTAAAAAATTATTAAATTTGCAAAGTTAATTGAAAATATGATTAAATATATTTGTCTCATTGTTATTCTCTGATAAACATGTTTTCATTCTTACTTTAGATCTTTGATTTTATTATAAAATTTTTATATTTTGTAAAATGCATTTTTTTTATTAAGTTCCTCTAATTTTTAATACATTAATAGTCTTGTTTTGAAATCTTACTAAATAATTATAAAATTTTTATATTTTGTAAAATGCATTTTTTTATTAAGTTCCTCTAATTTTTAATACATTAATAGTCTTGTTCCAAAATCTTATTAAATAATTTAATTGAACAAGATAATAACATAATGGTTTATAATATTTCAATAAAATCTATTTAAATGAAAATAACAAAGTGAAGGTAAAAGTACTTAGAGCTCATAGCTACTTTTCCAACTCTAATAAGCAAGAATCTAATGTGCATTATTTACAGACCTCTCTTCTGTTTTTGTCGCTAATTCTCCTTTCTTGACTTGGAAGCAATCCCCTACTAGATAGTAAAACAGCAAGAATTGTATGAATTTTCCTCTGAAATTTTCTTGTCCTTAGGTCACCGTAGATAAATATCAGCCAAGTTTGGCGATAAAAAATTTTCAGTTTCATGGGTGGTGTTGTGTGCAAAGCTTGATTTTCAGAAATAAGAGTTAGTTTGATTTCTAATCAAAATTCATACCTAAATAATCATGCTATAAAAAGCTTTTTTAGCTTAAAAAAGCAAAAATGCTTATTTTGTTACTATATGAAGAAAATTAGGAAACATCTGTAAATTAAATTTTATTCAGCCATAATGAATGTACAGTATTGTTGAAATTTACTCCGATAGAAATTTTTTGACGTTTTAAAAATTTTTGGAAAAATTTTAAATGCTAAATTTTTTTATAGAAGATATAATATTTTGTTTTTTATAATTTGCAAAAGATCAAAAATTTCTGTTGTGAAAATAACACTTGCGACACATTGAAATGTGCATTATTGGATTAACATAGAATTCAATTTTCCCCAATGGAAGTGTAATATTTAACATAAAAAAAGTAATATTAATTTAATACATAAAATAACTCACCTAATCAGGTCTTGTCTTTCAAATTTGTTTTACCAGCTTTCAGAATAGAATCAATTGTTGTACAACTGTTGCAGAATTGTCTGCATTGGTTGATAGATATTATTTGCTCCCAAAAATTCAGACTCGATATTCTCAGATTGATTAAATAAATTTTTACTTTAGAAACTTAAAATAAGGAGATCATTGGAAACTTACTTTCAAAAACTTAACTTTTAAAAAAAATTTCAAAATATAAATATTAAATCATCCACTTCAAAACCTTAGATTGTAATCAAATAAGAACAAATCACTTATCAAATGCTGCAAGGGTTATTACACATAAAACAAATTTTGCACTTGCATATTATCACTTTATATCATAAAACGAAAGTTTTATGACATAAAGTGATTTTAAATACATTCCAACACTGTAAGCCAGTTTCGTACCTTTTATTGCTTGGGCAGGCACCTAGTCTTTAGCCAAAATATATTCACATAGCAGTTGTTGGAAATACTTGCTAGAGAACACCCTATCTTTCTTTTTTAATGAATTTCAATAATATTTGTTCAAGCTATCCTTTCACTTAAAATTATTTTTAATATTTTTATCTTCAAATATTTTTCGTTTAACATTTATTGCTTTCTTTTATTAATCCTTTCTGAAAATTATTTCTGCAAAGTAGCCTTTTTTAAAAATGAGTAACTGTAACAAAAATACCCTCCTTTCCCTCTCCCCAGATTTACAAGGTGTGTATATAAATTACAATGTAACTTTTAAAAAATCTTGGACAATTTTTTTTAAAATTATGTCAATATGTATTAATAAAAAATGGTCATTCTGATGACTAATTTTTAAATGAAAATTTATTTATCTATTAAATCAACATTTTTTAAATTTATTTGATTATTTCACTTTCATATTTTTTAATAGAGAAGTTATCAAATTTGTTTTTGTTGTGTAATAAGCAAAGTATTATATCTTTAACAAGTTTTAACTTTAAGTTTACTTTCGTATTAATACCATTTTCTGGTATGTATCAAATTTCAAATTAATTCAAATTTGAGTTTCCTATTGTATTTTAAAAATGATGTTTTCATTTATGTAGGTAATATTTAAATATTAATCTGCTCTATATTTTTAATAATTTAAGCAAGTACAATTCGTCGAAGAAAAGAAATTATAGACTTTAAATAATTACTAATATCTAAACTTGCAATTTTAAAAATTATTTAATTAAAAGGGTAATAATTAAAAAAAATTTTATTTACTTTCAAAATTTTCTATGTATTTAGGATTTTCCTTTTTAATTTTGTGTAAAATTAGGCGAACCTTTTTTTTTTATAAATTAATGTTTTGTAGATTATTAAGAGAGTAACTTTTAAATAATTTTTACAATAGTTTATTTTAAAATATTCTTGCTCCACATATGTTTGATTTCTGTCTTAATTTTAGATTACAGAACATTATAGTAAGCCAAATGTCCATGCAGTTGACACTTATCCTGTTTTTCCAGATTTTCAGGTAAAAATTATTTTAAAAAATAAAGCTATTCATTTTCAGTTTAATTTAACTGATTTAGAATATTTATTTAAATTTTTGCTATAAGTATATTTAATTTCCATTATTCTTGTTTTAAATTAAAATATTTTAATTGCATACTAAATTATTTTCCATTCTTAAAAAAAATTACAGAACTATTTTTTATTCCCTTTATTATATATATATATATATATATATATATATATATATATATATATACACTTTCAGAATAGTTTTGTTTTTAACTAAATTTTCCAAATATTTTAATTTTAACACAATTTATAATATTTTAACTTGTCATTAAAATACTTCAGCATATCATAAAAATATATATGATAATAACAATATTAAAATGATATAACATAAATTTCATTATTAAACTTCGTTTTTTCAAATTTTAGTTGAGTTCAACTGTTTTAAGCTTACACAAAAAGTTTTATAAATTGTTTGGTGCTAAATGATCGATGACTAATTAATAATATTTTGTATATTAATTACCATATTTTCCTGTGTATAATCTGGAGATTATTTGTTAAAGTTTTGAATTCTGTTGTTCATATTATTTGCCGTAGTGGATAATCTGATAAAAAACATTCTTTGCCAGAAACGTTTACTAAAAAATTTTTATAGAAATGTCATTTATTTTTCATAAAATAAATAACAGGTAGTGCTGTTGCATGGTCGACTTATTTCAGAAATAATTGGCTTTATCCAATCATGTTCAAGAATGAATTCAGTTCCTCAGAAAGATATTGCAGTTGGAATTTGCTTACATCATTTCATCTTAACGTGGGCTGTTTTGTTTTGAAAATATTCAAATTCATATATCGTCTCATGATAGTGAAAAGTTACACAGCAGATTTTAAATTAAAAACTACAGAAAAGGAAATAAAAAAAATGGTGACTAATGTGTTAAATATATAGTGAGAAACAAAGTATGCGTGGTACAAAAGAAAAATGTATCCAATGCGCGGATTCAAAATAATCCATTTCTTTCATTTAATTTTTAATAAAACAAATATTTATGATTAAAATATATTTAACCTTTCGTTTTAAAAGTTTTTAAAAAGTTGAACTTTGAAGTTTTACTAAAATCTTAAGTTCAAATTTCAACTTTTATTTTTATATGTTTTGGTGTTTTGATCTGTTTATAATAAACTTTGAAGTTTTATTATTAAAATCTTTGCTTTATCGCTTTTGATCAATCTCGTGGTTTCATTTCAGTTTATCTCTCTTTGTGATAAGGTGGTTCTTTTTCATACTAATTTTTTTTCTGCACAATTTATTATATTTATAATCATATTGAGTACTTTTTATTTTATTTGACACCAACAATATTATATATATGTTTTTTGACTATTCGCCCAAAAATTTGCTGCAGATTATGCGATGCTTTTTTATCTTTTACTCGAAAAAAATGGTCTTGTGGATAATACATGGCTGCAGATTATATACAGGAAAATACAATAATTAAGAATTTATTACATATGTTATATTTTATATTAATATAAAATATTTTTCAAATTAATTTTCACAATTTATTTATATAAACATATATATTTAATGTGTGTTTAATCATAAATATTCTCATTTATGTCATCTTTTATAAAGTTTTGATGAGTTTATAATGTTAAAAAATATTGTTTGCCATTCACATTAAATTTAACAATGTATACCATATTGCCTCTAACAATTTCAAAAGGAAAATAGTGGCTTGTTGATATATAGTGAAATTCATAATTTATGTTTTATTAGTTTTTTGTTTAGTTTTTCTAGATTTCTTTTATAATTCATTTTCATTTTTCTAGCTTTGGCGATATCCTTTTGCACAAGTTATATTTGATGCAGAGCCTGTACCTAATACCATGACTGAAGAAATGTCTCAAGCTATGATTAGGTCTGTAAATTAATTAATTTTTTTCTTTAAACTAATCAAAATAAGAGATTTTTTTTCTTTGAAATTGAAATAAAATATTCACATTTTCAGCTCCTAAAACATTCACTGGAAAGTTATATTTTTTATACATCTTGAAGTTGTTTGGCAAAAAAATGTTTCAAATATTTGGGATGAAAATTCTTTTTAATTTTTGTTCATATATTATATTAAAATTATAAGCATCATTTTTTTGTAAAATTATGTTTATTGTTCTTGCTTCTTTTGTTTTTGAAAAGATTTATTGGTAGGAAAAAAGATATTGTGTTTATGGTGTTCTGCATCATGTGCATTGTTGAAAAACTTCACATTTCAATTTAAAGCTTTATTACTTACCACATTCTCAAGTGACTTGAGGTAATTCATAACCTTCATTAAAAATGATCATAAAACATCAGAAGAGATAGGAAAGTTCTTGGGCATAAAGTTGAATCTCAAAAATTTATGAAGATGTTTATTTTTATTCATATCACAATTAACACTTGTGAAACTATCATAATTGTCTTAGTTTAATTGAATAATGTACCTTGTATGTTAGTTTAATATTTAATTAATAATAATTTATTGCAATTAAACTTAAGTCTATACATTTCCTTTGTGGATAAATACAATACCTGTTTCTCGGAGATTAAGTTTTTTTTCTAAATTGAGAAAAAAAATTGGGAGTATATGCAACTGATGACTGAAATTTTGGTGTCATTTTAGAGATTTCCTATGTTCTGTGACCTACAACTTTCCTGTGATTTTTAGAGACACCTGATATAATTAAAATGACAGCCTTTACAGAAGATGGCTGATCTGCTTTGCAATCTTGATAATTCAGTTGCCAAGTTTTACAATTAACCCATTTTCAATTAGCATGTGAACTCTGCAAAATTTATAATTTTTAAAATGAATAGGTGGATGTAGAAGCAAGATGTGTCATACTAGTTATTTAAGTTTTAAAAAAGGAGCAATAAATTAAATATTAACTATTTTAAAGGAGTTTAACTGAATAACCATCAGCTTTGTAAAAATCAACATATCTTCATTTTTATGTTGAGAACACTTAATAGATAACATGTTGCTGTTTCATATTCATTTGTTTTTACCATTTGGTAAAGATAAATGCAAAATGAAGACCGATTTTACTGATAGGGAATGTTGAAAGGCAACTGTCTTTATTGGAAATTATATATTTGTTGTTTTCATTTATTCGATAATTAAATCATAATAGTTTTTGGCTAGTAGTACCACCATGATTTTTCTGAGATAAAAGTTCTGGGATCAGATTCAGCCTCTGCTGATCAGATTCAGATCTGGATAAATATTGCTCTTCTGCTTTCTGCATGTATGCCTTTGGGTGAATGCTTTTGATTTTGGGGTATTTCTTGCTTGCAGTACTATAAATATAGCTTACTTAGAAAGTTTTCCTGCAAGATTATATATAGAAGATATTCATATGTTTTATAACAGCCTTTGATTTTTAAGTTGTCTACATGGTACTGCTGTATCATTACGTTTGCTAAGCATTTTATTGTTTGTGTTTGCTAATTTGTTATATGTATTTAAGTGTTTAAAAATAAATAAGAGTTTCACTTCAAAAAATTCGTTTTAATTTGCAAAAATTATGATATGTTTAAAATAACTGAATATTGCAGTTTTTATGTATTTTACATGTTTTAAACTTGCTAATAAAATTATGTATTTATAAATCTTGAGAAATATTTTTATTTCCAAAATAATACATTAAACTGTATTTTTTGCTTCTAGGATCATGTACATTGACAAATATATTTATACTTATATATAAACATATACTTACAATACTATAATTACAGATTTTACTTTTTATTTACAAAAAGTTTCTAACTTAAAATGATATTTTATTCTGTGCTTTTTTTTTTTTTTGAGTATTTCAAATTATTATAAAATGAAAATTTCAAAAATTTTGAAAATTAATCAGCATTGTTTACTTATTTATCATTTAATTACTTTTTTATGTTTTTAGAGGTGTGATGGATGAAAAAGGTGAACAATTTGTTGCCTATTTCTTGCCAACTGAAGAAACTATGAAAAAAAGAAAGCGTGATGCTGAGAATAGTGTTGAATATGAAGATGAGGATTAGTGAGTTTATAATTTATTTCTCTCAAAAAATATTGTGTGATTATATATTTTTAAAACTATCTAGATTTTTTTATATTTTACTTAAGAATTCCTTTTTTTAACAGATTAAAAAAATAAAGATATTTTGATTATTCATGCATTATCTGTTTATTGTGAACTAATATGTATTATGATTATAAGCAGAAAATCAGAGGAACTAGATATTCTCAGATATAAAATTTGTTAATGGAATTGTTTAAAATTTTCCTAGAAACTGACAAAACTTTTGGTAACATAATAAAAATATTTCCTGTCATTGCTCTGTCTTTGTTTTTTGCATTTCCTCTGAAGTTAATTGTGGTTTCTAGTAATAATAAAATCATGGTTTTCCTTTGCGTGAATTACATTTTTTAGTTAAAAGCCTGCTATAATAACGTCTTTCTGAAAAATTAGTTAAAATATTCAAAGAACAATAACATTTTTAAGTAAATTTTTATATTGTGATGCATTAATTTGATTTTAAAAAAATTAATTCAAGTAGATATATGAAATTTTGCTAGAATATTTCCTTGCTTAATTGTATTTTGAAATAGTTGTAAACTAAGGAAATGGCTGGGTTAAAAAATTCTTAAATAAGGTTAGATTGGTTCTTAAATTATAAAATATTAACTTTATTATTCTGCTACACCCTGAAGTAAAATAAAAGTCATGGTCTCGTAATTATTATTATTATTATTTTTTTTTTCCATTTCATGTTTGCGATTGTTTTCAAGCATGTACTGATCAGAAATAAATTTTTAGCTATTTTTTCAACAGCAGTGAAAATTACAATGAAAAATCTTTGATTTCTATAAAGCTGTATGTGTGAAAAACATTTATCTATCAAATTTTAGACTTATTATATATGGTGTTGATTTATACTTTTAAATTTTTCATGAATGCCATTATTTAATCACATCATTGAAAAAGGTTGTAATTTAATTGACAACTTTTTTTTGTAAAGAAAAGGCTTGAACTACTAATATTATAAATAGTTTCCTAAAAAAAGATGAAATTTTATTTTGTTTAAAAAATATCTGCGTGTCATTTTTTTATTTCAAAGTTACTTATAACTCATATTAAAGGATGAGAGTAAAATTGTTGAAATTTTTTTATTTGTAATTGTAAGCATAGATGTCATCGTAATAAATTATTATTAGATAATCATAATCAACCATCCAAATTCAGTTAATTTATAACAGTGATATGGAAAATATTTTAATTACAACCGTTTTATAGCTCTTAAGAAATAAATTCAATTTTGAATATGAGTCTGTGTTGTATGAATCCTTAACCCAAATATAAAATTGTTATATTTGTAACCCTAATACTGTTAAATTATTGTTTGGGAATGAATAAAATATTGCTTAAAAGTAAGAAACTATTATGTGTTGAAATGATTGTTTAGTATAAAATTTGATTGATCATCCAAAAATGTGTTTTCCATTGAAATCTTTCCATTAGTTAGAAGCTGTTAAGTTAAAAATAGCATTTTTGAATTTCGACAAACAATATGAATGTTATTATTATTATTTATTTATTTTGTTCATAAACACTGTGAGCAATGCAGCACCAAAAGCTATATGTAATTCTTTATTGAATCAAATGCTGTTTGTAATAAAATATTGATTTTTTTCCCCCTCTGAATTCTTTTATAGTATACAAATGTGTATATCAAAAGGTAGGCTATACATGTTGAAAGGGCTGGTATTGATTATTAAAATTCAGCCCTCTTGCATATAGTACACACTTTTATAACAGTATTGCTGATTTGCAGATCAGATGCATTGTGCTACATCATCTGTAGAATTTTTAGTTTTTTAAGTGATGGAGTATAATTTTTCTAAATTATTTTTATATATTTCTTATACGATTTGTTAAACTATAGAATTCTATTTAAAAATATTAGAATTTGTGTATCTACATATGCATTAAACATTACAGATTACAACTCTTTGCTCTCATGTTACTATCACAGATGTATAGTTTGAAAGGATATAGAGATTCATGCTCACACATTTTGTTTATGTATTATAAAAATGAATGTTTGATTTTGATTTGATATTTATTATCATCCTCTCTTATAGCTATGAGTACAAAATGGCAAGGGAATATAATTGGAATGTTAAAAATAAAGCTTCAAAGGGTTATGAAGAAAACTACTTCTTTGTGTTTCGAGATAATAAAGTGTTTTATAATGAGTTAGAAACCAGGTAAGTGACAAGACTAATATATAATGTTATTTATGTTAAATTGATTTATTCATTACTGTACAGGCTTTCAATTAAACAAGAACTTTCTGTGATATTGTAGAGTTCGTTTGAATAAGAGAAGATTAAAACCTGGTGCTCAACCAAATTCTAATTCTAAACTGGTAGTCAGGCATCGGCCATTGAATGAAGTGGAATTTAAGACACAGGTATTAATCATGCTGTATAAATATTAAAAAAGCTATTTAAAAAACCTTATTTTCATGATATCTTTTGTATTTTGTTCAATATTAGATAATTTCATTTTGTATAATATCTGTTAATACAAATAAGAATCGATTATAAAGAACAGTTGCAAAAAATGGAAATGAAAATTGCTTAACATATTTAATAATAGAATCTGTATGTATTGAAACTGTATTAGTCACTCTTGACCATTTTTATTCAAACATTAAACAGTTAACTATCATTTGCTGTTACATAAAAATGTAAATGAATTCTTATGATTCATTTTTAACTTTTTGTTTTACTTTAGATTGTGAGAATATATTTGTTTTACTTTAGACCAATTTAAATATAAGTATAGCTTAAATTTAATTTCAAAATTGCTAAAGATTTAAATATTCTTAGAAATATAACTTTTTTTAATAATTAAAATTTTTTTAAAATTTATATTATGCAAATGAAAGAAAGATATTCATATTTTTGAATATCACTCATTTTGCATCATATATATATATATATATATATATATATATATATATATTATTTAAATATTACATGGTATTGCTTATTATAATTTAACTATTATCATTTTGTGTGATAGGACAGTAGTTAAATTACCATGTCACTCTTTTATAGATTTACTTTAGTACATATATAAAGTTATTAAATTAAGCAATACAATTTAAAATAAAAAATATATTGCCACTTACTATGCCTTTCTTGTGAAAAATAATACTTTTAATTTAAAATATATCCATCTTACCATACACCAACAAAATTATCACTTCAGCTCTGGTCAATTTTAAATATTTATTATAATAATTAGAAATATACACTAAAATTTTATTTTGGTAAAATGTAAAAAATTCTACATATACATTCTTTATATTTAATTGGCTATAAAAACAAGTTTTTATTGTACTGTCAAAATTTATTGTTTCACAGAATAACTTACTACATCACTAAAAAGAAATTAGGAATGGGATTAGTTTTAACAAAATAGATTCTTTACTGATAATTAATATAAAATAAACTATCCACAGTTTAGAGCATAACAGAAGACCAGGAAAAAAAGGATCAGTACAGAAATCATAATTTTGCAGAAGTTTTTTCTTTTAATTATTTCAGTTATTATTCTATTTTTGTTTTGAGAAAAGATGTGATTTGAAAATGTTACAGCAATGTAATTTATCTGAATTTATAGCTTGATATGTTATTTGGAGACTTCTGGACAAGCACAAAGAAATGTAATAAATATTGTTGTAATTAGCAAGGAATATCAGTTCAAAGCTGCTCAATGGATTCCACGAAGACAGTAAAAATGTTAGATATTAACTATGAAAACGTTTTCATTTATTGCCACTGCAAATGAAGCTCGATAAATTCTGTTAAAACTCGTCAAGGCAAAACAGATAAAGCTTATCTCCTATCGAACAGCCCCCCCCCACACACACACACTGATCTAAGGGCTGAAACCACAATCTGAAATAGGCTTCATTGGGGTATTGACACAGACCATAGTGTGACTAGAATTTCTGTTTATGAGCAAACCTCTATTCAGTTTGGAATTTGACACCAGTCATATTTTAATATAAAGAGAAAAGAATGCTCTAAATATTTTTATATTGTTTAGGAAGGATCACATTACAGGCAAGTCAGATCAATGACATTAATTATAATCATGGATGGGTGTACAGCTTTGCATAACACTCATTGATTATTTAAATTTTAAAGTTATGTAGATGCAGATGAATATGAATAGCTGCAGTGGCATGAATGGGAAGGCATTGTACTCATTTTCTTTCTATTTGTGCTCTAACCAAAAATCTATGTCATGTTCACTATTGGTGGCTTGGCATGTAAAAAAAAGTTGTAGTACATTGTCTTTCATATTAAATGATACCTCTGTAATTGACAAGCCAAGTCTGGGAGTATCTGTTTCTAATTTATGAAGAATACCATTATTAAAATTATGTTGCCCCATCTATTAGGTATTTACACTACTTAAGTTGCAATAAATTTTATACCTTGTTGTGGTGAAGACAAATTCCCTAGGGTCAAAGAAAAAAAATTATACAGATGAAGTACTGCAACCATTGCTAATACCTTTCTTAAAAAAGCATGATAATATCATTACACATAGAGTTCATCTTGTGTGAAGAATATGTATGAAGCTGAACAAGCAATGCAATATTTTAAATGGTCAATGTACTCTTTTGATTTAATTGTGATTTAGATATATTAAGATTGTTGTAAGACAATTTAGAATAATGATTGTTGATGCATTGTTGTAAGACCAAGACCTCCTTTTATTAACCAGGACTTATGGGTCCTTTCATGAGTAGAATTGTATTTACTCATGAATATGCACATGATGTGCAGAGTGATCATGTTTTTTAGAAGAGTGCGCGCACACACACACAATATACTAAGCATTGTGCATCATTTCCAAGCAACACATTTTCACCATTTACATATGACTCTATTGTCTCTCAGCAATATTTGTTTTTTTTTATCACTCAAAAAAATACAGTTCTATAACATTATTTTTGTGTCTTTTCTATTTTTAATTTTGTTACATGTATGCTCTCCATGTTTTTATAATCACTATCATTTCATATTTTTTAACAGTCATATTTTAACCTTATAAGATTTACTAACCTTCCCTATTCCAATCTCTGCATTTTTAAGAATAACAAACTTTATGCATTTTACCTGATTTTTAATATCTTATACAAGTTATTTTATATTTATAAATTATATATAAATGCATATACTTCTTTTTTTTTACAAACTTTTTCTATTTTAAAGTATTTTAATGTTAATGTTTGGATTTAAAAGTCATCCATCTAAAACTTAAGATTGCTTCAGCTTGTCCTAATTTGGACTTTGTGTTATAAAAACACATGGATTAAATCATTGTATTTATTTTAAATATATTTTTGGAAGTTTGTTTTAATATATAAATGTTTTAAATTATATTAAAACATATATGTATTAAGTATGTGCAGGTATATTATATTAAAACCAAATGTTTTAATATATAATATACTAGTTTATAATAAGAAAGAAAACAATGAAACATATATAATGGAACTATTACATAAAAATTTTTGTATGACTGAAAATTACTTTAAGGTATAATCTTTTGTTTAGAAAAATTTATTTCAGCCAAATTGGTGATCAAGTTAAATTTTGCTCTTTGTTTTTTTTCCTCCTTTTTTTAACTGTTAAAAACATTTCCAGAAGAAAAACTTTTGATTGAAATAGATAAAAGCTTGAATAAATGAAATAAAATTTTAGGAATGCATTCATTTAATCACAAAATTATTAAATTCATGCAAGTTTTACAATAGTCTATATCAGGGGTGACCAAGACATCGACCGCGGTTGACTAGTAGACCGCGAAGACATTTTAGGTAGTTCACGCGACCATCCCGATAATAACCTCCGATATTAACAATTTAATTTATGAATTATGACACAGAATCAATGAATTATTTAAAATAAAAATTTACTACAGTCTACGCTTTAAGACCCAACTTAAACTGTGCAAAGATTTAATGATTTATGATTAAAGGTTTACGATTTAAAATCTAAAACGAACATGATGAGCGCTATTAAAACATTAAAAAAAAACTATAGAAAAGTATGCATCTCAATTAAGAAAACATGAATTGAGAAACTTCAAAAACAAGGAATAAGAGTGCATCCATAATCCAAACCAAGACTTTGAAGATTTCGCTTAATACTTACTTGTTTTATTTGAAGAATTTGAAAGAAAATTCGCTGAGTTAATTAATTTGAAAGAAATACTCAATTTTATGATATTTTCATTTAATGAAAATGTCAACATTGATGGAGTATCTGAAAGATATCGGACATTTAATAGATATCACTTCAGTCATGGTCGAAGAAGAAATTATTAAATTGAGGTACGATATATTTCTTAAATCTAGAGCATACTTAGCGATACTAATTTTTGGAAATTAATTTCTGAGGAAACATTTCCAAATATTTACAAATTGATTTTGTATTTGAAATGATACTTTGGATCGAGGTATCGTTGCGAATCTGCATTTTCAACCATGAACAAAAAACAAACATTGGTCGCACTTAACAAATGAACATTTAATTTCGTGTTTATACATTGCAATAAGCTCATACCAGCCACAATATGATAAACTTGTCGCAGATATACAGTGCCAAATTTCAACTAAACGAAGTGAATAGGATGGTCAGTTTTTGATATAGGAAAACTTTGATTATTTTCGTCAGTAAATTTTTATTTTGTAAATATTAATAATAAATTTTTTTTAGAAAAATTACACAATTTGCCATTTTTTCTTGTTATTGAAAAGAAAAATGTACGATAATTTAGCTTTGCCATTAGTAGGCAGCCTTCGATTTTTTAAATATGGAGTAGACCCCGGATCCCAAAAGTTTGGACACCCCTGGTCTATATAAATAAATGTGGTTCATGTATGTCAATTTTATAAAAATTAGGCATATTTACATTATACTTTCATATTTATGCATTATTTATTTTTATGTAAAGATAACTTCAATAAAAATTAAATTTCAATATTGTTGTGTTAAGTTTGTAAGTTTTATTTTTGTTTTATTTGAAATTAAAATTTCATGTTTCATGGTAAAACTTTGATAGCAAACATTATACATTTTTCATACTAGTCATATAATATTGTTGAGCTATAAATTATTTCAGAAATTAAAGCTCTAAAATATAATATGATATAAATGTTGAAAATTCATTAATAAGATTGTATTACTTGCCAAAATTGTAGGTCAATAAATCAGTTTCATATAAACAAAAATCTCTTCATTATTAAAAAAATTAGAGAAGCAGTGATTAATCAAGAAAAGAGTTAAGTTACTAAAAATCTAATTTACTTGATGCACATTTATGTCAAGTTTTCTAAAAACAATAATTAAACATTTCTGCAAACGAATTAGTAAATATTAAAATTAACTTAAAATCGTGAAAAAGAAATTAAATGCAAGCTAAATCTGGTCATTGTCTTAACTTTTGTATTTGGCTCCTCGTAAAGTGCTGTTAAAAGCTTTTTATTAGCTACAGAAAAAGGCATGAATTTCAAAATTTTATATCCAATATTTATGTTAATATAAAAACAAGTCATTTTATATAAAAATAATTTTATTTCTGAAATTATCTTAAATACTACAATAAGAGACTAAATATTTTTCAATTTAAAATTGATGGTTGTGAAAATACAAGTGGCTCCAAGCACTTTAATTATAATAATATGTATTATGTTTGATTGAATTAACCATCATAAATACTTAATATGTCTATTTCTTCATACACATTTAAGAAATAATATTTACTTAATTAAAATTATATAAGATGAAGTAAACGTTTATATTTAACTTTCTTTAAGAATGTGTTTAAGTTAATACAGTTATTTGCTATAGCTAAATCATTAAAAATTTAAATAAAAATAATTTTTAGATTTGAAAACATTGTCTATGAATGAATTCTTGTTATCAATTAACAAGATAATTGTTCTTGATTAATTTTGAATACAATTAACTTATAACAATTTATTTAAACTAGATTTTCAAGGAAAAAAAAAAAAAAAAAAAGAAATTTAAATGTTCTTTTCAGTGATCATTTAATTTCAGTGTCTTTTCAATCAGTCAATTTCAGTGATCTTTAATTTGGATTTTCTGTAATATGATACAGGCATTTTCATTTATAATATTTCATTATGAGATTTGAAAATTAAATTTTCACAATTTGTTCCTATAATTTCCTGATCAGAAAGTTCATTATTATTAATGTATAGCAATTTTGCTACTTATTTTCTCTTTTTTAACTGTGCTCGTTGTCTATCTTTCAGGAATTGCGAATGCTGCAATTGGAAGCTCCTCAAGAAGAGGAAGAGGAGGAGGAAGAAATGCAAGTGGAAAATGTAAAAGAAAATGAAGGAGATGAAGAAAATGAAGTTGAAGGAAATGATGAAAATGAGAGTGAAGGAAATGAAGGTGAAGACAATGAAGCTGAAGAAGATAAAGAAAAAGGTATGTTTCATCTACTAGCTAAAATTACTTTTCATTTTTTATGAATTTACTGCTGGACTTTCCTTCTGCAATTGCTCCACTCTGCAGATCCACAAAATGTGAGTTCACTGACTGCATGTAGTTTGCAAGTCTCATGTTGGACAGTCTTGATTTACTATATGGTTATAAATTTTTTAACTTGTATACTAGTCCATTCTTTATAGATTTATTCTAAAAGATACTCCATTTAGTTTAACCATTAAAAATTAGTAGTGCAATATAGAATTCTTCAGTGACTCCCTACTGTGAATACCATATTTAAGATGATACAGCATTTAAAGTGCTACTTTGTTTTATATAAAAATATAATGAAAAGCCAGTGCTGAATAATTTGTCCTTTTTTAAGTATTTGCAACTAACTATAATAGTTGAGAATAGATATTTAATTTATATAGTGTACAATAGATAGTAGTCTATAGAATTAATATTTTTTTCCAGCAAATTGAGATTGCTCAATTTCAATTTATGTTCTGTAACACAAAAAAAAATTTTTTTTCTTAAGAAAATTTCTTTTAATAATATTTTTTTTTCTGTTCATGGTATCAATAGCAGTTATAAGTTTCCTCTGATCACTTTTTAACATTATTTTCAAAAAGAAACATTTTTAAGGTGAAGGAAAGGCAATTTAAATTGAAAAAAAATCATAAAACAACTGTTTGTTCAGGTTTATTTCCTTGTTGGTAACAGCCATTATATTTACTTAATAATTATAATTCATTGCACTTTTTTTTACTATATTCAATTGTTTGTTAGATTTAAAGAACTTTTGTTTTAAACTATTTTAATCACATGAATAATTATAAATTAAAATGCTTTAATGAGTTTTTCAAACTATGATATTCTTAATATATTAATCTATTAATATTATCCTTATACATTTTTTTTTTACTAATATTTTGTCTCATGATAACTTGCTCAACTCCAAAATTAAATAATATTTTTAATTGTTAAGCCAACATTCTTAAGTAAATTGGCTTTAAAAGAGACTCATTCATTAATTGCCACACAAGAAATAAAACTAAGTTTCCAATTTTGACATTCATAAATTAATTTTTCTAGAAGAAAGTTCTGCTTCAAGTGAAAGTGAAGCTGATGATAGAAGTAAAAAAGCAGAAGACGATTCTGATGGTGAAGAAGAGAAACAAACAGAAAATCAACAAGCTGCTTCCTCTTCTAGTTCTTCGTCATCATCTTCATCCTCTTCCTCATCAAGCGAGAGTGAAGCAGAAGCTGATGAGCAAAACAAAAGAGATGAGGAAGAGATCTTCGGAAGTGACAGTGACTGAAGTTGCTTTTAAGAAGCAACTTAATTTTTTCATGTACATATTTTATTGAAAATAAACATATTTCATTGTCTCCTTTTATATATTATAGATATTTTTTTGAAAAAATGGTTTTAAAATTGAAACAGAATTTTACAAACCTAATATTTTTTTAATTTAGAGAATATAAAGTTAGATTTTCATAAAAGAAAATTAGCAGGTTTTATTCATTAGTTGTATTAATATCTAAGTATATTGCATGTATAAGTTTGAAAAACTGTAACTTTCAAATTATTGAATTTTATTTCTTAAATATGTAAATAAATTTGCATATTATTTGATGTAAATAAACGTTTGCATTTATGTAAATAAATCTATTATTTTGTAAATAATTGCATTGTGGCAAAATTATGTTTTCAAGTGCATCATTTTAACTTTAAATAATCTGTTGCTAACAACCATCAAAAATAAATTGCAATCAAAAGAATAAAAATTAATTGCTATTTTTGTGCATTATTTCTCAATTTCTGCATAATAAGAAACAATTATAATTGTTTCTATTATCAATCAGTATAAATTATTTCGCAGATAAAGAAAACTTATGAAGAATAAGAAAATAGGATTTATAAATTAGTTTTATATTACATTCACTTTTACAACTGCACCATGTGGACCAAGTAATTGCATTATGACCTTTAATTATTAATCGTCTTTAAAATATTGAAAATTATCTTCACTTAATATACATGCATATAAGGAGTATAATAGTATCAATATGATTAACTGGTTAGCTAACCACAATTGTAGATATGAGTATATGATTTATTATAGAAAATATATGCAAACTTTTCAAAAGATATTAGTTTTTTTGCACACTACATAAAATTTATTGTATTCTGTTATGTTTCTAAATATACTATTTCTTATATATTTAGAAACACATTTTGTAAATTTAAGATTTGATAAATAATGAATTACAAACATTCAACTTGCAACAAAACTTTCTTGAGCATTTGTTACATATCACTTTCTGTGAAGACTTCTTAACACATGAATATAATTCTATATATTCATGAGCCAAAGAAAAAAATTCTGATAACTCCCAAGCACTTATCTTGGCAAACATGTATGCAGAAATGCAACATCCATTTTCCTACAAGAATGTGATTTAACCCCAGCGGTTCCAATTTAAAGACAATCTACCACTAGTTTAAAGTATGTGTTAACCTTAAATTAAATGTTTGCATATAAAAACATTTTTATTAGACAACTAATTAATCGTTATTGCAAAAAATTATATTAAACCAAAGATGTTTATCCTTTGAACAACCCTTATAATTTTTAATTCAGGACCTTAATTTTAACAATAAATTACTTTTTTTTTTTTTCATTAAATTTTTTTATATATTGATTTTTTTGTCTATTTAATTTTTGTCAATTTAAAAAAATTAATTAGTAGAAAATTAAAAATACATAGAATATAAAAGTAAAAATGCTTTGAAAATATAATTTTACAACTAAATTGAGAATGATGCTTGGAAAAAAAAATTTCAAATTTATATAAATGCATTAATTTAATTTAGGTTATAGCAGTATAGCTAATATTTAGTAGCTATTGTTTATTATAGTAACTAAATCTTAATATCCTTCAGACTTTGTTGGTATAACTTCATCATCATTGAAAAGCGCAAAGATTTTTTCAAAAATATTTATGAGCCTTATATTAAAGAAAAAGCAATATATATTTTTTATAAAAGTTAAAGGTAATTAGTTTGTGTTAGTTTAATATACAATAAAAAAATTAATTCTATTTTTTAAAATTATAAATCTTCATTGTGAAACTATGAACAAATATTTCCCTAATTTGAAATTTAAAGACAGGTATTTGTAACAATAAATTTTGAAAAATTTTTGTTACTTTCATCTGAAAGGAGAAATTATAATCTGTGTAGTCACTTTTACGTACTCTACTAACAAATAAAACAGTCAGCTTTCTTGAGCCTTAATTTTTAGAGGAAAACATGTAACCAGCTTTTAGGGAAAATTATGATTTGGAAAAATAACAATATTTACTATTTTTAAAAAATATTTATTATTTAGTGCTTTGCTCGAAACACTGTTTCGCACAACAAAACAAAGTCTTCTGTAAAATCTATTCTGAGTGAGTATGGTGTGTAGTGATCCCTTGGTAGCTCAGCTACTCAGCATCTGGTGCTACAGCTGGGCACCCTGCTGTTGTGCATTATATCAGAGGACTGATCCGTCCGGTTGATTGTGGGGCCAACCATTCTGCCTTGAAAAAATTTCCAGATTCATAAATGTCAAAAATAATCATCGTTGCTAACCCATTCTCAATGACATGTCTTGAAATTCAGATCATAGAATTTACACTATGCTTAACAGGAATGAAGAGCTAAACAAGCTTTCTGACGGTTTTTTGAAGAATAAAATGGATGTTTTAACAAAATAAAAAATTGAGATATACTAGTAAATGACTGATTGATAAACATGTGACAGCATTCATTATAGCTGCCATAATAAGATACATTAGGCTGTGGTTTTGTTGTCAGCAAGAGCATTTGGGATAAGGTTATTGAATTCAAACCTGTGAATGAAAGAATTTATAAACTATCCATTAAGAGAAAAACCAAAATTGTTACATTTATATGTGCTCATGTCTCCACTGAGGAGAAGGATGAATGCTATGATTGCCTAGATATATCTATGCTGGATGCGGTCCTAGTGAAAAAAGGGTAGTAATGATTGAATTCAGTGAAGGGATCAGTAAGGATGAAAATCTGAGTACATTTTCGGAAATCCAGTTTACACGATTTTAGTAAGAATGATCTCATACCTGTGGAGTTTGCCATCTTATATGATAGGAAATACAAAATGTAAACATGAGAACATTCATAAAGCTGCTTGGAAGAACTTTAAACCAGATAAATCACATATTAATAGATATACGACTCAGAAGTATTTATTAGACGTTCCCACATTCCAAGGTGCAAATGTGGATCTGATCATTTTCTAATAATCTCAAAACTTCGATATTAAATCAATAGATGTTTCTATAAAAAGAGAGAACCGAATATCTGAAGGATCATTATACTAGAAATGGAGAGCTAAAGTACAAAGATTTAAGGCAGAAAAAAAATGAGCAGATTTTAACCTTAGAACTATAGCCTGCAGAAAGAAAAATGAAGAAATTAAAAGAGTTATAGAAGAGGTTTTGATTTGATGGCATGAGCATTTTAAAACTATGCTAAAGTTCAGAGATAATGAAGAAATGAGTACAAATTATGTACAGCCCATCTCATATGGTGAAATAGAGCATGAGTAACTCTTTAAGACATTGAGATGGCTGTCAAAAATCAACTAAAATCGAAATATCACCATTAAAACAAAGATAGGTTTGTATGAAACCCTTTTATCTTCTATGGGAATGAATTTTAAGCTCTGAACAAGGTATAGGAATATCGATTTTTGAAAAAAAGAATATTTTGGGCCAATAAAATAAGAATAACCTATAACCGTGAAATATATAAAAAGTATGATGAACCTAACATTATAAAGGTTGTAAAGGCCTCTCATGTTAGGTAGCTGGGTCACATATTTCGATATGAAGACACTTTTCCCACAAAAAGAATCACTTGCTCCAACATAAAGGGAAAACGACAAATAGGGTGTGAAAAGGGAATTGAAAGCATTAAGTGTGAACAGGTGGAGGGCCATTACACTGGATAGGGCTAGGTGGGAAAAACTTGGAGAACTCTTGAACTAGCAACAGGCTGTAGTACCCACGACTAATTATAAACAAAATCCCACATTACAAAAAAAATTTCATTTGTGAGTATTTAAGCATGCAAAAAAGGGTTGACACATTTTGAAATTTTGCCGTTTGAGTAAAGAACTTTTTAAATTTATTGTCCAAATAAAAAGAAAATAAAGTTATGCTTCGAATAGAAATTGTTTTTAAAATATATAATTATAAGGGATTTATTAACTGAGCATTCATTATAACAATTTTAAATAATAAAAAAATTTTAAATTTCAAAAGAATATGTGCATATTAATACATAATATTTATATAGATAGAAAATTTGTGTAGAGCCTAAGCAAATTTAAAAATATGCAGTACACAGATAAAACTTAGTGTTTTATGTTTAAGTAATATATAACAGTTTTAACAGCGACGATATTATCAAATCCATATAACAAGCAATGAGATGGGCAAAGTATATAGTAAGAATTAGTCCAGAACGAACAGCATTAAGAGTTTTTAATGCAACCCCTTTCAATTGAAACCAAGAGGAAGACTCAAAAAGTTATAGAGACTGTCTGGATGAAGACTGCCATCCTAAAAGTAAGAATAGGGGATCAATTGCTGGCAGAATGAGGAAAGTAAGGCCCACAAAGGGCTGTTGTGGTAATGCTGATGATGATGTCTATCAAATAAGTAAAAAAAAAAAAAATAATAAATAAATAAAAATTCAAAACAACTCAATCAATGAAACTGCTCATTTTTCACAAAAAAATATTCTTAGTTCCCAAAAACATCTAAACTTTCTACAGTTTTGTGTTAAAAAAGTCACTTCTTTTTCCCTTCATACCGTCAAAACTTTAAACAAAATTGCTAGAAAATTCTAGCACAAATATTGATAATTTTAATTTATAAATATGTATACAAAAAAATGTCAGTTTTGACATTTTTCTTGTATTATATTCTTGTTGGGGGCCTTTCTTGTCACTATCTATGCAAAGAAGGCATATGACTGTAATTAATTTATTCAAAAATCCAAAACATTTATGACGAAAAATATTAGAGCTTTTCTTGAATTCTCCATTTCTTAAGTTTCAATCTATTCTATAGCTTACTAAAAAATCTAATATTTAATTTTTGTCATAATTCAATTTTTATGTTGAATAAGACATCATTTGTAAGTTTACAATAAATGAGTTAAGATATGTGACATGAAAACGTTACATTCATATTATTGGAAACAAAACTTTTTGTAGACTATCTATATCTCATAATGATTTATTGTATGGCTAGAAATCAACCAACTCTTGTATGACTGATTTCTAACAATATAAGACACCCACTGCAAAAAAAGAATCTTAAGGCCCGAGGCTTGTTAGCTAGGCAGCAGCCCTGTTCTGCTCATTATGCATTATTCGATCATTATAAATCCAGTATAAATTACTAGATATGTTAATCAAATACAGAAGAGTTCCCAGTTTCATTGTGGTAAATTATTCTTTCAGAGTGGGTTCCAGCTACTATTAAGAGAGGAATTTTTTTCTTTTTTCTGTATGCACAGCTATCAGGATATATGCCTCAAAATTTCTCGAGTTTTCTCTTTTATGACACTGAATACAGCCTATTTATCCATGAAAAGACCTCCCATGGAAAAAAAAAATAGTAATTGTGCTGTGAATTTTTCAATGCCTCACCTTCAGTTGTTAGACTATACACTTTGAGGTGTCAAAAATAATATTGAATTAGTGTCTTTAAAATTTCAGGAATCTTAGCCAATACAATTACTTTAAGAATTTTTCTGAGAATTGTCTAATTATTTCAGGAATTCTGATGTATTTTAGCAATTCTGCATCCCTAAAATTTTTTTTATTCCTATTAGCACACTAATTGATGGAGTATTCATCTGTATCCACCTCAATATTTTAGTGTGTATTTTTAGTTATTAGAAGGATTAGTTTGTCATACTACTATTACCTTTTGCACAAGGAAATCAACTCGTCATAGTCCTAAACTTTAAAATGGAATACAAACCAAAACAAATATTCACACCAATGGTGGAAATCGAAAGACACAGCACTAACCAACTATTCCTTTGCTAACTCATCAATATATTAGTGATAACTATGTAGTAATAAAATAAGTGACAAATAAATTGAGTACTTGTTCTTTTAAGAGTGTTTTGCAATGACAAGTAAAAAGAAAAATATAATATGTTTATTATATTATCAATAAAGTGTACAAATGATTATCACATTCAATAAATATAAAAATCAACTAAAATAAAAATAAATTTTATGTAATCTAGATACAAAATAATTTAACCACTTTGTTGTTACTGAATAAAAAGTCTATGGTAATTAATTACAGGTTTATTTCACAATTACAAAAGAACATAATTTTTTCAATATATTTAGCTTTATAATTTTAATGTTTATTAACAAACAACACAGTAAACATAACTTATTGTGATTAAGTTATTAGCATAAAAATAATTTATTTTACAAAATGTGTTTTGGAGGTGTAAAGCATCAAGCATTCTTGCAATAAAAATTCTGAAAGAAAAAAAAGAGAAATCAAATTACACACAAAAAAATATATTCATATAAAAAAATAGAACATCAAACTATTAAGAAAACTAAAATTCCTCTATTAATTTTTTTTTTTTTTTTAATCCAAGTATTCCTAATAGGAATATTTGGACTGAAGTAATGTCGTTTTTACACATGTCAACGCTGCTTTACCATTTATGAGTTCATTGCGTAGTTGAAAGTCGTGCAAGAGACATTTCAAAGTTAAAGTGACTTATTTAGTTGTGAAAACCGAAACTTTAAACTTTCTTTCCCCATTTTGAGCGAAATGGCTAGCCAAATATCAGAAGAGATTCATGTTTTTTGGAATGCTTTTGGACTATTAAGAGTAGTATTCACAAGGGTAGTAATGCAACAGTTGCTACCAAAAACATTTGCTATGTTTACCCAAGTACCTTAGATTTTCGTAAATGCCAAAAATGGTTTTCTAAGTTCAGATCCGGTAATTTTGATCTTTCTGACTCACATTGAACAGGAAGACCAACAACTTCAGACAATGCTGTATTAACGGTGCAAGTGGAATCAAATCTGTGTCAGACTATCGAGGAATTGTCAAATGCCCTAAACCAACCTTGATCGACCCTCTAAGAACATTTGCAACCGATTTTTAAAACAAAGAAAGCAGATGTTTGAGTTCCGCATAATCTCTCTGAAGAAAACAGAGCTAATTGATCCATGACATGCAACTTATTGTTTCAACGGTACAATACAAAACCATTTTTTGATCCCTTGATCATTACAGATGAAAAATGGATCCTATATGATAATCCAAAACGCAAATGGCAGTGGTTCTTTCCGAATGAACCGCCACGAAGAAATGCTAAGCCAGGTTTATATCCAAAAGAAGGTGCTTTTGTGTGTTTGGTGGGGTATTCGGGGAATCGTCCATTTTGAAGTGCTTTAACCTAGAGAAACTGTTAATGCAGACCTTTATTGTGAACAGTTAGATCGACTAAATCAATCATTAACTGGAAAGTATCCAGCGATTATCAATAGAAAAGGTATTATTTTGCAACACGATAATGCAAGATTGCACTGCACAAGAAAAACGCTGGAAAAAATTAATGGATTGGAGTGGGAGGTATTGCCTCACCCACCATACTCACTTGCCATTGAGTCAACAGATTTCCATTTATTCTGTCCAATGCAACATTTCTTAACAAACAAAAACTTTCAAAATTTAGATGATATGAAATATGCCATCTCCAGATGTTTTACTGAAAAACCAACTTATTTTATCAATCCGGTATTGAAAATGTGCACACTAGGTAACAAAAGGTTGTTGCCAATGAAGGTGATTACATCATTGACTAAAAACAAAAACTTGTAAAAGATTTATTTATTCGAATTTACAGTAAAAAAGAAAAACTTAATTTTTCTGGTTTCCTTAATACATGAAATTTCTTAGAGATTCCTAAACAGAATGAAATCATGTTACAAAACTTTCATTTTACAGGTTTAAAATCATAAGTACATAATGAACATCCATCCAAATATTAAAACAATGTTTTCAATTAAAAAAAATCTGAAAATTCTTAAAAAGTTTTTGTGATAAATTTAATTTTTTTTCTCAAATTTGATAGAAATTTTTTTTAAGAAATATTTTGATTCTTAGAAAAATTTTTTTAGAAGATTTCTTCCTTCTAAATATTTCTACTGTGATACAAGAAAAGTCTGAAATAATTTTGAAAAACAAATATTCAAAGTTTTTTTAAATAATTTCTTTTTTATATAGTTTCTTGTACTGATCTTCTATTCCATCTACTGTAATTCTGTAATGAATACATATATAATAAATGTTAAAAATAGAATTTCAATAAGGTTAAAAATGAGATTAAGAAACTAATTTTAAATACAAAATAGTACTCTTGGAAAAAAAGTAAGAAATTTTAATAGGAGGCAGGTATGAAATAAGGTATTCTTCTTAACAATCAAACATTCATTTATTTATAATAATTTTGTTTGATATTATTTTCTCAGTGATCTCTTATTTTAATTTATTGATTCTAATATACATTTTATTAAATTTCTCACAAAATTCTTAGTACTTTTATCTAAAATTTTGGAGTTTTTAAAAGATTGAAAGAAAATAGGAAAAAAAACGCTCTTAAATTGTCAGATTTAGTGTTAAAAGATACATGGATGAAAGATAATTTCCAAATAAATAAAAACAAATATGTAAATTTAAAAAGTTGATAAATTGCAAGAGAAATAAAGGATAAACATAATTATGGGTCAACTTTTTAAGAATAAAGTTAATTTTGATTACTTTTTGACATATTTTTTTTTATTTCTAAACAATTTTTAATGAAATAATCATCACAATATAAAAATAAAAATGCAAATAATTGACACTTACACATATTATTTCCATTCAACAGCAATTTTATCTTTATCAGATATAGAATAGAAGGATAATTGTCTTAAATTGTTATCTAGAACTGTCTTTTGAGACTGGTCCTTAAATAAAAATAAAACGCTTTTATTCATTAGGTCATTACACTATAAATATTTATTTACACATTAATATAACATAATACACATAGATTTAAAGATTATTTGAAACAGAACAATATTCATTTCAGTATAATTGAACAAAATACAAAAAACAATTATAAGAAAAATAGAAAAATTCGAAATTCATCAATTTTATAGATATAAAGTATTTTTTTGTTACACATTAATGGTAATGATTTTTTAATAACTTTAGGACTGAAATTAAATAATTAGGCAAGTTTTCCCCATTTTAATGAAAAAAATTTTTTATTATTAATTCACAAGTAAAACCGTCTCATAAAAACTTTAGGTATTCTTTTATTATCTAAAAGACCTCAATGAAATTTGACATTTTATAAAACCTAATATTGAACGTTTCTAAAAATTTCAGAATAGTTCTGAAAATTTTTAAAATATCTGAATTAAAACAAAATTAAATCAAATATCTTGTGAAATGGCATTGCATAAATAATTTTTAATTCTTTTGATTTTTAAATCATTATTTCTCACATGGCCATCTATTTTAGTTTTTTCTTTCTATATTACTGCCTTTCTCTAATTGTGAGTTAAATCTCTTCCTTTATTTTGATTTATAATTTGTGAAGATTCAATTATTTCACCCATTCTTACATGGAGTTAGTAATAATATTTTAATTTTTGAATCTATTTTATATAAGATCTTGATTGCATATATACTAACAGTAATGCAATTCATCTCTTCTTAGCTGCCTCTGGTCTGATTTTTAATGCTAAAAAATTCTGTGGGGGGAAAAAATTCATGCGGTTGAATTTTAATTAAGTATTTAATTTATATTTATAAGGAGTACTGAGAGAAAATGAAATAATTGTTAAAATAAAACTTTGAAATCTTTATTTCTTGTGTTCAATAAATGATACAAAAACATGTATTATTAGATACAATGATACTTAAAAAGATTATTCATATGTAAATACAGCATCTGGAACCATGAATTTTAACATAAACTAAACAGTATTTGTTAGTATCTAAAAAATATTCTAATTAAAAATACCATATTCAAGAAAATCAATAAACATGATTATTAATTATTATTTAAATATATTTTTATTAATTAATGTTAGTGGTTTTTCTAAAATGTGAAAATATTTATTTGCATTAACATAGTTGGTGGAACATATGATTTAACATTAAACAATTTATCAAATGAATAAAAAATATTCTTCAAGATTAATTGCTAAATGAAATCAGCACATGAATAATTTTCAGTTAATCATTTTTTATTCAAAATACTTGTTTGATTTAAATTTAAAAAGAACATTTTAATGAAGAAATCCCATTTTTAAAAACTTCTTAGCATTGATATAGTAAAATTTGAGGCATAAAATATTTATATGCAGTAGCTAAATAAAACACTAATCCATCAAATTAAAATAGAATCATGATCAGCTATTATTAACATATTATGTGTTACTTACAAAAGGTTATTTTAAAGATTGATTAAGTTTAATGAGTATCAAGCATTAACATTAACAAATACTTCTTAATAAGCTAATCTACCAATAACTACTGAAAACTTATTGTACCTGAGCGTAATCACAAAATGAAAACATTGCCAAAAATTAGGGTATTTACAATCAATATATAATATTCTGCTATTAATAAATTATGATCTCTTATTTATATGCATATAAAAAATTTTAAAAGTACTTTATTATGAAAATAATCTCTACATTTGAAGACTTATTAAAAAATTATTTAATAAGCAAGATTTCTACAAAAACAATTTAAGCATTTTATCATGGTAAAATAGTGGCTAATCAACAGCATTATAAATTAGACCATGAACTTGTAGACATATACAGAAATATTTAGATAATTTAAGTTAATGTATATTTAAAAGAGCAATCCATAATAAACATAAAGTAAAATGGATTAATGTGAGATAAGTTTTTTTAAAATTAGGAAATTAAAAAGTTTTCAGCATGATAGAATAAACATAGGAAATTATATAATTATTCTGTTTACAAACAAAAAACTACTTTAGATGATTTAGCACCATGCATTGTCCTTAATAGTTTTATAGTTAAAAAATTTAATTCTATTTAAGAAAGTAATATGTTTTAACTAAAATCAAGCATGTTATATCAAAAGCCAATAAAAATTCTTATCCAATTATTTGATATTTATAGATAAAATTTTTTATATGCAGAGGAAGGGAGGAAGAATATGAAATAAAACTAATATATGGTAGATGACATTTTCTGTAATTTCATTTACTTAAATTAACAAAAGTACACTACAAGTAAAATTTAAAACTGCCAAAGTAAAATATAAGTGCCTAAAATTATGCACTTCAAAGTTTTCACCATAAATCACTATAAGAAATTCATAAACACTTACAATATTAAATAACAGAGTTAATGTTACTTCAGATGCAGGTACTTTAAAGATTCTTTTTGCTAAAGCTTTTAATTTACCAACAGTCATTTCACCTTTAAAAAAAAATTTACTTCAGTAAATTCTGCAAACATTATAAAAGCACAAATTTCCTTTAATTTTAAAACATTTAAAACTTATTTTACAAATTTTCTTATAAATTTGAAATAATTTTCTTTCATTTATTATCAAGCAATGTAAACACTTTATCAAATAAAAATTTAGAATTATTCATTGAAATTCTTCTATTCTTTATGAAATAGCATTTTTATAAGAGAAACTTTAAAATTTAATTGAAATTAAAAGAATAAAACAGGATTTGACATTTTAACCTCATGCAAAAACAAATAAAACCATAATAATATAAACATATTTTAATTAAGGTTGCAAAAAAGTATCTTTCCTATAATATATTTTGAAATCATGATTCTTACACGAGTTGAAACTAAAATTTTCATTGTTTTTAAAACTGAAAATGATAAAATAAAAATAAAAAATTAGTTCATTAATAATTAAAAATATAAAAAATTATTATTTTAATATTTAAAAAATTCATCACTGTAATTATTTAACATTACTTTATATTCACTAATACTTAACATTTAAAGAATTCATCATAATTTAAAATTTAAAAATAGGAAATTACAAAGTATTACAGAAATTTTTTTGACTAAAATGAATTCAAAAATATTTGAATCTTAACACTAAAATATTATACTTTCAAAAAACCTAGATTTTATCCAAAAGCATATATATATATATATATATATATATATATATATATATATATATATATTACAACAGAAATAAATCAAATTATAAATACCTGGTAATTTTTTTGTCACTGAAGGTTTATCAGGAAAATGTGGAGAAAATAACTGAATAGCTGATCCCAGTTAAATCAAATATAATCGAAAATTGATATCAAAATATTTAACTTTAAATATTAAATAATTATCCGAATGATAATATCTATAAAATACAGAGTATGGAAATATATAATTTTTTAAAATTCAAATTAAATTATGTAGTAATTATTGGTCTTATTTCATTGCATAGTTATGACAAAATTAGTAAAATAATGAATATTTTATACCCAAAATGTTTTCTATTAAATCTAGAGAATTTTACTGGAATTCTATTTTTAAAAGAAAACATGAAAATGAGTTTAAATAAGAGTTTAGAAAGCAATTAACCAATAAGTAAGCAAGTACCACTTGAAAAGTGAAGTAAAATATGTATAGCAGAGCAAATAGTTAACATATACAAAAACTGCATAAATAATTATGTTAATAAATTTTTTAAAGGTTTTCAGATAACCACAGTATAAAATTTTTTTGTTAAGAATAATTTATTCTTACATTTATTTAAAATTAATAATATGAAATTATCTTGCATTTTAATCATATTGCATTATATAGCATCCATGCATAAAGCAGAGACCAGAAAATGAATGAAACATTTTTTAACTTCAAACTAAATTTATAAAATATACTTTTGTATGAGGATATAGCAGACAATCAAAAATAAATGCAATTATTTGTATTAATTTAATTTTAATAAAGACAAATTTTGAAGAAAAATATTAAGTCATAATAACAGAAATAAAATCTCAAATATTGAGTGTACATCAGCATAAATTATTGAATATATTTATTTTAATTTGATGTTAGAAATTCTGTATTGTTTACTATATTCAACTATTTCTACAATAAAAAACCTTACTTGCACATTTTAAGAAGCATTGTATTTATAAGATTGCTAGAAATAAGGTTTGTATAAAAATTCCCAAGAAATAAATTAAAACAGTTTCATGTTTGACTAAATTTTTTCAGAAAATCTTGAGATTCATATTTTGATTGTTGCAATACCTATTAGTTTTAGACAAATATGTTTGTATGCATAGTATTTTTCAATTGTATTTTCTATCAATAAAAGTGCTAAATGTTTGAGAAAACTATTTTGAATATTTTTACTTAAATTACATTGAAAAAATTAATGATTATTTCAAAACCATTGAATGAATAAACAATTACAATAAAAATGACGCCTTATTGTGTTCAATGTTTTAATAATTATTGCCTTCAACACAATTTCAGGTTTGTACAGACTGTTCTAATGAGTCCATGAAGCTACAAATTTGTTTTTAAAACAGAATCACATTCTGATTTTAATTTTAAATCCATTAGACAATGAAAAAAGAAATTTTGCATTTAACTTAAATAATCTTATTTACTTCATTTTACTTAAATCATCTTATTCGTTATTTATAATAATTCAAGAACCTTAACATGAATATTTTGTGCAACAAAATTTTGCAATGAAAATTTTTATACTGATTTATTTTCACTGATATTAAAAACTTTTTACAGTATCTTAAGATAAAATAACAATTTAAATGTATTCTATCTTCCTACATGGCAACATTTACAATTTTGGAATGAAATATTTTCTCAATTTCCCATGCCAATCGATGAAATATACATTCACAGTAAAGTTTTGCTTACATGCAAATTAAATTTTCTACTAATGTAAATAAATTAAGGTAAAAAAATAAAATAAAATTAATTTAGAGCATAAAAAGACAAAAAATAATAACAAATATTCTTTTTATACTATTTAAACAGTTAAAGTACACTTTCTACATATCATTACAGAATTTTTTCATAAAGCACTCAGGTACATAGAAAAATCACTGAATATTTTTCTTATTTAATTCTGTCAATGATTATTTGAGATTAATTTAGTTACCGCAAGAAAAGCTTGTTCATCAACTAACAAACCATCCACCCACCTATTCATTCACACACACATGTATGCACACACATACACTATTTACTGCAAGTTTTTAATACAAACTTTATATCATTCATTTATTATGATTAAAATGTTCAATTTCATTAGACTTATTAGTTATTTTATTTTACCTATTGTTTTCTATTATATGATATAATTATGTTGAAATTTTATAATTTAATTACTAAATTTAGTGGCTAGATACTATTAAAAAAGACCTGCAATCATGGTCATATTTGGAAAAGTCTTTTCTAAATTTAAGAACAAATAAGTATTTATTAAATTTTAAGATTATTCAACAAAGTTTAATTATTTATACCATTTATGGATTAATAAATTTATTGCTTAAAAATTTAATAAATTACTTTAAAATTAAAAAAATAATTTAACACAATTAAATGATATAAAATTATACATTTTACAAATTTTGTATAAATTTGCAATATGTGTAAAGCATTCACCTATAAAAGGAAATTTTTATTGAAAGACAACTGTATTGTAATTATATAAAATTTGCTTTAAAGCACTAAACTTCTAATTATAAATATGCATCAATTCTAATACTTTATATGAACATTCAGTTTGAAAAACGAATGTGTGTGTGAGTGAGTTTGTGTAAGAGAACTTTTATATTGATAAAGCTGATACATATGGGTTATTTTTAACAATACCATATGAAATCTGTATGATTTTACTTTACAGATGTAAAATTCAGATTTCATTTCTCAAAGTCTTGCTTACACATAATTATAGCTTTCCTAGTGCAATTGTAAAAAACTAATATCCTAGACATTTTTGTCATTTTCTTTGAAATTCCATAATAATAATAATTAAAGGAAAAATTCACAAAAATGATAATTTTTCCAACAAAATATAAAAGTTCTCATGAGTCAAATCAAAAATATAATTGAGTTTTATGGGTTTGAAAAAGATTTCTGAAGCTGAATGATTAATGTAAATTTTAATCCAAAAATTTTTCACATAAGAATTTAAACAATAAATTCATAATTTTTGATTTGAATGAACATATGATTTTTTTAGTTGTTACACTACAGTTTAATAAAAAGGATACATATTAAATTATCTTTAATTAATGTACTGCGAGTTTCAATCTCACTTTTATCAGGCGCTCCATGTTCTATAAGAGAAAAAATTCAATAAAATACATTAAAAGTATCTCATACATTTTTTACATATCGTTAAACCTACTTAATACATATTATGCATACATAATATATATAGTGTATAAGCATGGATATTGATATATATAATATATAACTATACATGCATAATATTCACATTTTCATATATAAATATACTCACATAAAGAAAGGAAACATTAATCAAATTGGATCATAAGGAAGGGAAACTTGAAAAATTAGTAAAACAAATCAATAAAATTATAAACAGCAGACAAAAAAATAAGATATATAAATATTGAAACAAGCATTTTTTTAAAATAATAAGATTAAAAAACTTTACATTAAAATGGAGAACAGTCCCAATATAATCTTTAAAAAATGCTTAAATTTATATGAAACAAAGTCTATAACAAGTTTCATTACCTTTTGTCAATATTATAGCTAACAGGTATTTTTTTTATTGCAAGAGGTGTTACGTAAAGACAGATTCACATTTATGTGAAATAATGTGATGTTCTATTTTTCTCCACTGAATGATGTGATTATTCTAAATTTAAGCACTGAAGAAATAACAATATGTGGGAGTACTTTAATAATGATAAAATGTTCTGCATCTTTGTCACATTAAAATTCAGAAATTGTTAATTTATAATAACAATACTACACAGAACTCACCAATGACAAAAAACTGTTGTCGAATCCCTCTCTTATAACCTTGTAAAAATGGGGAACAAATTAGAAATCGAGACTAAAGCCACCTTACAGTTAGCAACTTTGAAGAAGCTGAAAAGACATGGTTTTCATATGCACCAACATCAATTATGCAGATTGATGTAGCCAAATAGAGTGAAGGATACATAATTTATCCAAAGACAAATGTGAAGTCATTCTTTCTGCTCTTTTACCAAATGAAAGAATTGTAGCAAATGGCGAAGTCTTCAAATAACAATTTTTAGTTAAATTGTATATTGTTAGGACATCTTTTTTCCACAGTGACCTTTCCACAGCTCGACATATAATGCCTATCTACTTAGGAACATTCTAAGGACTGTATTCTTCAAGTTCAGTAGCGAACACTATAATACAGTAGACACTCATTTTTACTAACCTTTAATTTATGAACTCACATTTTTATACGCTAGCAACTAATCCTTGCTCCCTCTGAAAAAATATTGATGAGAGGCAAAACATTTTAAACTGGAAAAAGCTTTGCTTGCTTTGTTGAGAAAAATGAGAGAAATGAAAATTCCTGTTGATGGTAATGTCATTGAAGAGAAATTCATCAGTTTTACAATGAATATGAATATAAAATATTTCAAAGTATCATACAGTTAGCTTCAAAAATGTAAAACAAGACATGTTCTGAGCTTTAGTGAATTGTGTGGCAAAGTGAAATCACTAAAATGAAAGTAAATGTTTTTTAAGTAGGAATCTTATTTTGTTTCACATGTTTCTCATAGAGCATTCTAATAGTATTTTTTCAACAAGTATTTTCTTTATGAAAAAATGAAAATTGGCAAAAAAAATCAGCTTTTAGGTATCTAATACATTATTTTCCTATTTTATGAATATTGTTTTTATGAACTGTTTTAACAGTCTCTACAAGTTTGTGAAATGAGTATCTTACTGTGTAATCATTCGTACCTCCATAAAAATTATTAAAAGGATCCATTTCTTTAATTATACCTAACCTGATTTTCAATTCTACCATAATTTTGATCAAAGAACATATTATTCAACTTTTGACTATTTAGTAAAGAGCACATGTAACTACACTTTCAATGTAATCATAATAATTTAAGTATTTTAAAATTTTAATTAAAACTATAAACACATTTTCATTATGCAATTTATATAGCCATTATTTGATGCTCCTAGTCATTTTATATCAACAGCAGGTTTTCATAAATGAGTACCAAAATTACCAAAATGCAATTTCCATCATAAATATTTTTTATTAATAACTTTAAATTTGAAAGCCTTCTTTAAATTTAATATAGCATATAAAAAAAGTTTTAAGCCCTTAACAGAGAATTCTAATTTGATTTTGTCAATAAAATTGGACTTACTTTCCATTCCTTTAGATCACTTCATATATGACAAAATTAATATTTGAAATCATTCACAAACTCTCAAAATCTAACTAAGGTAAATTTGTTTTGTGATACCCCAGAAAACAGTAATAGCAACAGTAATAATTTTAGCTGAACTAACTAAAACTATATATTAATCTAATATGTTGCAGGGATATGATAATTTGGAAGAAAATCAAAATAAGCATGGATCCTTATATCATATTAAATTTATCTACCTGTTCTTCAAAATGTCCATAAAATTTCAATTAGTTTATATAAATTAACTAATGGTAGATATGATTGATTAAAGTTTTACCTTTTCAAAGTATTACCTACAAAAGAGTAAAAATATTATACCAGCTTACACACATTCAGCTATTTTAATTACAGTTATTTGAATAAATTTGAGGCACACTGTGAATAAATGTTTAAAAAAAATTGACTTGTAAATAGTTCCAATAAACAAATATAACAATATTTAAAAGAAAGAAAACAATACTTAAACTTCAAACAAAGAAAGGAAATAATACTTATAACAATTCTTAGATAATGGTTAAAAATAAAGCCAGAATTAAGAATTGTTGTAAATTATAAATTTACATAAATATTATAAACATGAATTTTTATAAAATGCAGTCAGTATTATATTCCAATTTATAAAATTCTGCTAGCAAACTAGAGAGCACAACATTAATTTAAATCAAAAAGATTTTCAGATTAAGTACTTATTAAAAATAATTTCAGTAAATGTGCAAAAGTATGATTATTAAGAAAGAAAACTACAAGTATTCATAAAAAAATTTACTTATAAAGTGCTTTACTAATTAACTTATAAAGCATACATTTATAAGTTTGAAATATAAAGCATCTTATATTTCATTTTTGATGTATATAATGTGAATTGTATTTACATATTAAATCAATCAACCATTAAGGTTTATAAAATCTTAAGGTTATTGTAATGTTAAACTATCAAGTTGTCATCAATTACTACATTATTTAATTCTTGCAGAAGTTACTGTTTCCATTATTTTATAAATTGGTATTATTTTTTACTAACAATATTCATGATTATTTTTGTGGTTAACATGATACTAAACATAAACTAGTACATAAACAGATATTTTCATTGTAGAAAAAAGCCCTCATTTGATGAAAAAAAAAAGTTCTTAATTAACAAAATATATTTAGCCATTTAGGTTATCCAGTCAATATAAATCAAATAATTCATTAAATACAATGAATATTCAAATCACAATTTTTAAAACCACTTACTTTGTAGTAAATTAGGAAATGTAGGATGCAACACAAGAAAGGGTGATGATTTAATTTGAATTATATTCTTAGAGTTCTCATCTAAAAGCCAGTCTTTGTAAAACTTTTTAACATAATCAAATTCTGCTCCTCTTCTTTCCGTTCTTTCTATCTAAATACAAAGTTAAAAGAAAATAAATGCAAATAGAAAAATTACTACAACTTTTGCATTTCTTAAAATGAAATCAATAATGGTCACAGCAATATACGATATAAATTTAACAAAGTTATAAAGAGATATAGAATATATAAATTTCAAGTTATATAATTATTAAAAAGCCATTATTTTAATTAAATCATCAAAAAATTTACAATGAAAAATAAATTACAAGGTTTAATTAAATTTTTCAAAAATATTAAAGACATAATAATAAAAATCTGATTTTTAATAATAATGAACATTTTTAATGCATATTATATTGTAGAAAAACTGCAATAAGAAATTTAATTTCATATTTTTAGATAGAGCTTGAAAAAGTAATGAAATTAAAATAAGCAAATAAAATTTATATGAAAACTTCATAATTTCTGATACACATAAAAAAATTTTCTGAAATTTATATTCAGATTGAAAGAGATGAATAGAAATAAATACATAGCATTGTCATTGATATACCAAATGCTTTTTCTTATTCTCATATTATGCATGTGTTAGTAAACACATGCATAATATGAATCATAATACTAAAAATCTAAAATTGGTAATGATGCCTTTTGCATGATTTAAATGAAAACAACAAGTGAACTAGAGCTAAATTGTATAAGAAAATGCATTTGGCAAAACTTAGGATACCTTAGAAAAGGTTCAGCAAATATTTGCAACTTTAGGGCAAGTTATACATCACTACATACATACATTATACATCACACATCAGTACTTTAAAAACCCTTTATAAATTAATTGTGGATTCTACAGCTATGTTTCAAGCATAATGCTGTTTTGCATATTTTTTATATTTTAATATTACTAATTGTGGATAAAAATTTTCGGTTGAAGATTATAATCTAAAACTTTTAACAATCCTTTTAATTTTAATTTAGAACAATGTATATCAACTGATATTTTGAAAAGACAAATAAATTTTAATCACAAGAAAATGATAAGCTGTGAGAAACTTTACAATCATTTTGACACTGCAAAGGGAATAACAGTAAAGGCTGCTATAATATAACCAAATTGTTTTCTAGAAAAATGTTTAAAAAATAATGGGCTGTAACTGCATTTTGCAAAAAGAAAAAGATGGAGAACTCTTAAATACCCACCTTGACAGATATGAAAAAAGAAGAGCTTTGCCCATCTCCTGTAGTTCAAAAATGATTGAGATTGAATCTATAACTTTAAATTACGAACAGAACTTGGAACTAGTCCTACCATTGACCACAAATTTTACAGTTACTGTACATTTTGATTTTTCGTTTTTATTTTCTTACATAAAAAAGCCAAAAACTATAAATAAAAATTTAAATATGGATCAATATACGAAATTATTTTTAACATTAAATAAGAATTTCCTCTTAGAAAGAAAAACAAAATTTTTCAAAACTGAATGTATATAATAAAAAAAACTAACTTTTAATTGACCAAATGAATAAAATCTTTAAAATTTTTGGATAAAATAAAATAAATATTAAAGTGGATGTAAAATTCTGTAACTATAATACTCTTGTAACTTCATGAAATCAATTACGTATTGAATTTAAGTTTTTACATATAAATTTCTTCATTAAATATTAAACTGAAAAACATAACATCTAATGTTTTACCTCAATTCTATTCAACATTTTTAAATTTTGAAGTTTGGCAATGATAAATTGGCGTGCAGTTTCTGGATTTTCCAATAAAAAAACAGGATTACCGTTGATCACCAAATTTATAAGGCTTTTAAGTTTATTCAGTTCACTAATATCTTGCCACTAGAATAAAAAAAAATCATAAATAATTCTGAATAATACAAAATATAAAAATTGTATGAATTCAATTTTAAATCATTTAAAGTAGAATATTAATTGGATAACAGATGCAGTATATAATACCTGTTTCAAATTATTATTTTTCAAAAACAAAGTTTCTAAATTTTGGAACAATTCAGATTTTTCTAATGGTGACACATCAGGAAAGGAAATAGATTCTAAATTTGTATTTTCTAAATGAAGTTCTTTTAAGCTAGGAAAAAAAATTATTTCTATATCAAGATCACAGTAAATTATTAAATTTGACTTAAATTAACAAACTGCACACATCATAAAATATACAAAAACTCATACCTTGGTAATCTGCCTAATTTACATACTTCAAACCAACTCTGAATATGATTATTGTCTAAACTTAAAGACTTCAATTGAGAAAAAATAGGCTGTATGGGAGCTTCTAAAATCGAAATATTATTATCTTGGACTGACAGTTCTTCTATGTAAGGCCACAAAGTTGCACAATTTAGAATCTAATAAGTGATAATATAAAAATTAATACATTAAGAAAAATGAATTATAAGCAAATATATCATTTGTATGTATAAGTATGAACAAATTATGTAATAAAAATCCATTCAAAAGCAATTATAATTATTTTTTAACATACATAAAATTGTATATATAATTGCATGTATAAAATTATTGAAAATTTATTTCTTATTATAATTATATGCTTATATCAGAAAGCTATTTTAAAAATTGTTTAAAAAGCTGAATGTTAAATTCTATTAACTGTAGCATATTGTCTAAAAACATTTTATAAATGCTATACTTTTTCACAATAATGTAATTTTTACTGAGAAATTTAAAATTTCAATATAAGGTATTAGATTATCAAAGATTTTATTTTATTAAATTAATTTAATACTGTTATATTTGAAAGGTATAAGGAATAATTAACAAATCTGTATTTTAAAAAAATGTTATTTTTATATTAAAAACATTTTAAAATTTTCATAAATGTTTCCCAGAATTTTCTTTTTTTAAGAATATTTTAATTTGAGAAATTTTTATATTTATTTTAGATAAAAAAAAATTCTCATTTTTTGTAACAGTAAAGCCAAACTGTGTCTGCATTTGTAAAATAGAGTTGAAGAATAAAATACGTAATAAATAAACGCCAAATCTCCTGAAGAATGACTAAAATTGTTAATATCTACATAAAATTACTTTGAAGTTAAAGAAAGAATTTATATTAAATATTTTCAGCTGAACATTTGTAAAAAATTTCAAAATTGAAGAACTTACATAATTTATCAATATTTCTCAGAATGAAATATAGATTAGATTTAAGCTAAAAAAAACTTCTAGAAGTTAACTTGACAAACTATTTAAATTGTTATTAAAATCAAAACAGATGAAAGGGTTGCCAACTTTGTAATATTTTAATGCATACAATATAATTAACTTTAAGTACTCTTAAAAAATCAAACATTAAAATATAATAAATTCTTGGCTACATATAGCCATAAAAAAATTGAAAATAAACATGTGCAAGTACATTGAAAGTTTATCAACAAATTTACTTTTTTCAAATATTTTTTTTTATTTGATTTCTAAACACTAAAATATCAATTAAGGCAGACAGTTTGAGAAATATTTATTACCTCTCTTTCAAATTAGTTGAGTTATATAAATCTATCATACCTTCTTTGTCAGGAATAACAAAGCATAAACATATTAGAAATAAAGTTACTTAAGAATCATATAGCTTGCGATGCATTTTTAAAATTTATGATAACTTGTGGCGTATTGTTCAAATTGCTAACATATAAAATGTTGTATTAAAATTACTTTACTAATGATTAATTGGAAGACAACAGAGTAAAACCAACCTAACAACCATGAAGAATATAGTTTCAAATTTTAAGTCCAACTATATTTAAAAAAATAGATGAAAAAATGTGGTTGTATGATCAGCATTAAAAATGAAGCTCACGAGACACAGTTAAGGGGGAAAACTATTTTTTTATGACACTATGTATGACATAATTATCATATATATATATATAGATATAGATAGATAGATAAAAATGTTAGAAAAATTAAGTAAAAACATAAATAGTTAAAATAATTAAGCTAATATTTTCGTTCTTTTCTTAAGTTAAAAAACTTGTGAGCCCCATAAAAAATGTAAAATCTGCTAAATTCTATATTAAAAATTTTTGAAACACAAAGTGATGATCTATAAGGGAAACGCTTCATTTTTTTTCATACCAGAGGTTTAGTGAGTTCAAGACTTGAACCAACCAAACAGATTATACAGGAAAGACCTATAAATATTAAATATTCATAAGAGATCAATCTCTGTTCATGTGATGTGTGAAAATTTAGTGATTTCCACATGAGGATTTCAGTTCATATATGACTTCATTACTTTAAAATTATTCAAAACTATAAGGTAGTTGGTTGACTTTAATAGCTTCATCATGATCAATGGAATATGAGGCTAGGTACATAATACAATTTCCTGGAAAGAAGCACTGAATCACCATAGCAGATGAATGATCTCTTTTCCAATTATTTAAATTTTCATTCATAAATAATAGAATCTGTAGCCTAGAATCAAAACTCAACTATATAAGAAGTGACTAACAAATTAAACAGCTTAGTTTGATTAAATTCCATAAAATTTTATCAACTGAAAGAAAGCTTAATATTTTAATTTTTTTATTTATTTTACTAAATTTCAATTTAATTTTTACATATTTTACAGTCTGGTTCCATTTAATCTTCTAATATACTTATAATTGCTTAATAATGTGACTGGTGATAGCTAGAAATGTAAACCGAGTATTAAGGTAAGTCAGATTTAAATTGAAGAACACATAAAAATGAGACTGTTGAGGTTTTTAATTATCTTTTTCTCTTTTTTAGTTCATGTATTAATGTATTATGAAAAATGTAAAATATTTAAAATTAAAAAATTTAGAAAATTAAATAAAATTTTACAAAATTAAAATAATTTTAATTAAAATGAAGCAATTACAAGGCTGCAGCTTCATCATCTCTCCATTTTGTTTAATTTTTACCATTTAAATTAAGAAAAAAATTTCTATAAATTAAAAAAAAATTATGTTATTACTTTAAATTTTCATTTTCTTATCTTTAAAATAACCAATATGATTATAATAAGCAAACTCCCGCAACTATAGAGAATCCATTTTTTTATTGTTTAAAGAAATATAAATGAGAACAAGAGAGCGAAAGGAAATGATCTTTGCTCAAGTGATAGACCATCCCTTTTGGATTAATCAAAAAAAGAATGCATTTGACAGTCAAAAGCAGACACTGTACTTGTATAGATTTACTCACAATAATGGATATACATGCAGCCCCTAATGTTTGTGAATTAAATTAATTTATTTTATGTACAATAGAACTTGAAAGCTCTTTTATTGAGTATTAAATGAAATAATATGAATATTGTATGATATATAAAAAAAACATTGCATGATATAAAAAAAATACATATTTTCTGTTATTTTGATACAGTTTAGTCATTCTGGACTCTAAAAGCAAAATTTATCTGCATATAAGGTACTTTTTTAATTAGCAGTACAATAAATATTTTTTAAATATCATGGAATTTTATTCAATTCTAATCTTTGTCAATAACATGGATGACTACATATTATGTGTTTCCTAAGAATGTTATTAGTTAAATAATATCTAAAAAAATTAAAAAGCAGAATTTTGAGCATTTCAAAGAGCAAATAAACAAAATAAAAACTAACTTCACTCCAGGAATAATCCATATAATTTAAAATTAGGACCTTCAAAGCAGAATAACAATCTTGGCATTCTAGAATTTCAGGAACACAAATTCGATTCCTCCTGGAAAAAATTTAAGTAAAATATTCAAAACAATTTTAAGATTAATAATTTTTAAATGTTTAAGTTTACAGAATATGTAAAATTTAAGGAACATAGTATATCACAAAAATATGAACATACATTTCTAACATCTTTATTGAAGATGAAAATAAAATTTGACTATATCTTTAACATTTTGCCAAATCAAAAATATAAAGAAAAAATATTATTTTGTCATCTTGTCCACTATTAATTCTTAAAATTTGGGAAAAAAAAGTATCCAAACACTTTTATTTTTTTTACTCTACTTGCTTCAATCAATCATATGGATTTTATGATTTTGTCAGATTCAGCTTGATATATTGTTAAAATGATTATTCCATGTCCAAACATTTAATTGGAGAACTTTTTTTGTTTTACTTTTTCACAGCAAAATTTATATACATTATTTGAGTCAAATTCTTGTGTGTCTCAAGGATGGAGTGATGATCATTTATAGTCAATCAGTACATTGGTCTACTATATAATAACCTTTTGAATTATAAAAGAGTAAAATACAAATTAAGAATTAACTTGTGGCTATAAACTTCATTCCAGAAGTTTATTTATAGTGAAAATATCTCTTCTGCAATTTATACACTAACAAATACTTTCTGTTTCTTGTTCACCATACTTATAATATAACTAAAACTTTCTACTATTTTAATTTTAAAAAAAATGTTTAAAATATATGATTTTTTGTCATTTGCTAACATATTTTTCAAAGCAAGCAACAATGATATCTCTCACTGATAAAAAAGAACTAAAAAAAAAAATAATAATATCTCTCACTGATACAAAGGAAATAAAAAAATAATAAAAAGAAAAAAAAAATAGAATAAGTTCAAAATTCTTAGCATGCTTATTTTGTTTTTTGTCATAATTTTTTGTAGACAAACTTACTTTGGTTTAAAATTAATGCAATTATTATTATTTGTTTATTTGCACTTTTGGCAAATTCCTCCACATAATTTTTTCCACTTGAAATTATTTTATTACCTTAGTAATTCCTAAATCTAAATGATTAAATAAAGAGAAAATTTTCGAAATCATTATACGTGCAGATGCATGACAATTGCAGAATTGTCAAATTTGAATTTTTCATCCAGCACAAAAAATATTTGGCATAAATCTTTTTTTTAGTAACAATTCAACAATCATTTTTATAAATTTCTAGTGTTTTTCACTTTTTAGCTTTTTATTGATGAAAATATCTCTTCAAAGCAAAACATTTTCACAATATACTTGTACCAACACTATATTCATCATGCATTTCCTCATTTGCTTATTTGGCTCATTTGCATTTCACCATGCATTTCCTCATTTCCCTGTTCAGCTCCAATATGCATCATACTCTCTAAGGTTTAAAAACAATAGAATGTAACTGTTAATATAAATTGTTAGGGTAATGACATGTAATGAATTGAGATGTAAACTTGTACATGGAAACTCGATATCATTCTAAATGAGTATATAAGTAGTTTTTTCTTTCTTTATTCACATAACTTAACTAATGTTTTTATATTAGACTTAGAAACTACTCATAAATACATTCATACATCAAGTAAGAGCTTATTTATCAGAAAAATAAAATCTCATTATGAAGCTTACAAATTAAATCCTCATTTAAAAAATGACAGTTTCAATAACTTATTGAAAGTTTAATTCAATTTGAATTTCAATTATTAAGAAAAAATATCAATATACTAAAATAGTGAAAATATAATTTTTTAATACAATAAAAAAAATGTTTTTTTTTTCCAGAAACATTTTGATTTTGCACATGGATTTTAATAAGATTTCTTAACAATTTTTTAATTGTTATATATAGGCAAGAAATACCAAAGAAAATATTCAATTGATAAGTAAGATAATTATTTTATGTAACATTTACATTTAGTTTCAAGATTTTGCTCAATTATAATTGAATCATGTAGTCAAATAATCTTAAGTTAAGTGTAGACATAACAATGTTAAGTATTGACGGATTTTATATTGAGTAAAGTGCTGAAACATAATAAATATTTTGGCACTTTATCTTATATGAAATCAGTCAGTACTTAAAACAACTAATAACTTTTTATTGAACATCAAAATAATGAAAATATTTCATGCAATTTCAGAAATTTAGACTAAGAAATGTAAAATTAATAATAGCAAAAATTATATATACTCCAACTTACGAAAGAATAAGAGTCGTCAAATGCTCTAATTGACAGGCTATCTCATTTACAGTTTCCCAAGAAGAAAATAAATTTTGAGACAAATCCAGATATTTAACATTTGGAATCAATTCCTTCAGTTCATTAGGATTTCCAGGATCCTTAACGAGCATACCAGATAAAGCAACCTCAATAAGACTTAGAAAATTGCTGAAAGTTAATTTATTAAAAATATTTATCTTCTTATAATACATATAGATAAATTACACAATGAAATTTGCTTAGTTAGCAAATATTGTTAAATATTTTAAATAATAAACAAAACCGATTCACCAAAATTGTTAAACAAGCTAAAACTTAAAATATTAATTACATATTATAAAAACTTGATAAAATGATTTTATCTAACTTTACTGGCAGTATAGTTAAATACACATGCATTTATACACTTACTTTCAAAAGCTAAACATTAAGAGGAAAGTGTTAATTTTACTGAGAAAAAGCATTAAGAAGCTGCAATTTGCTAAAGAAGTAGATGAAAGTACTCAATTATGAATATAATAGCTTTAGCTCATTATGGTTTTGTGCAGAGAAAAGAGAAACCAGAAAAGAAGCTAACCTTGAGTAAGCTTATGGAAATTATATTTAAGTGCAGATATATAAGTTGTTTAGAGCTTAGATAAAATTTATTTTTCACACCAAATGTATTCTTATAATTTTCAGAACATGAATAGTAAATTCTGAGTCCTAGGGCAACCAATAGTAGAATACACATAGAAACAGGACAACCAATAGCAGATAATATTATTAATATAATTTTGGAGAAAGTTGTTTTATTTATGAAGAAGTGCAATTTTCAAGTACTGGAAGATAAAAGGAAAGCATGATCTTCCAGTAGCATATCATAAGTGAGCCTCAAACACATGCTTGATCTCATTTAAAAAAAAAAAAAAACATAAAGCTAATCTATGCATGGTAATGTTTCAGCTTTAAGCATTTTCTCCTGAAGACCGGCTATCTGAAGTAAGAAGCATTATGTTTAAAAAAAAATCACCTATATTTGTAGCAAAACATACAACCATGACTTAAATCATATTTGCATACTTTTGCCATCTAAAATTGTTTTATATATATATATATATATATATATATATATATATATATATACACTTATGTTGATTTCAGCCATAAATTCACTTCTCATGCAGTGAGATATTTTTCAAAAAGATAAGTGTTTTCACGTGCTTTTTTCTCTCTATAAGAAATATTTCTGGTGTCACATTCCAAACTGAAATGAAACTCACCATTAAACATCATTTGATCTCAGTTTCTTTGTATCCTATCTCAATGCTCAGCTACCTATCTTCCTCACTTATTAAAGTCAATGGAATGCACATCAATCAACATATGTGAATAGAAATTAAGCTGATGAAGCTTATTGATCCTGATCTTTATTGACCCTGTTAAGCAAACTTCAATATATAAAAGCTTAATAAAATAATTCATTGTTCATTAAACCATTCCAAAAACGAAGTGAGACAATTGAATATCCACTTTTCAGATTGAGATAGTAAGAGCAAAAATTTGGAAAATATTTATTTCATGAAGTGAAAGATATTTGATAAAACTTTAAGATTGTCATAGAATATTCTAATGCAATTAGTAGATATATATTTATAATTTAGGTAAAAATATTAAAAGGACAAGAAAAATCAATCTCAGACTTTTTATACGATTATCAATTAAAAAATTCTCAGTAAACTATGGACATAATTTTACAAATATCAAGAATCTAAAGATACACATTTCTATTTATCGGAAAAAAAGTAAATAAAACTAATTATTATAAATCATTCTAAAAATTTTAGTTGCTTCATTGACGCAAAAAGTTTGTCATTAAGATGTGAAAAATCATGGGTTGACTGAAAATTTTAAAAAACATAAACTACACAGTTTACACTTTTTTTCATATTTCTAGTTTAAAGTATCACTGGGTACGAAATTGTTGCAACTTTATAACTTTGTCATTGCCTTTTAAGAATATCTAATTTTATTTTAGATACAGAACTGCTCACTAACGAATTTCAATGTTCCAGTCAAATTTTTGAAGTTTCAAAACTATCAATATTTATTTATAAAACTATTTATAAACCCTTTTATGAGCTGCCAACCAAAAATAAAAAAAAGAATCAACCTTTATTTAAAAGATCTTAAATTTATTTTAGCCCAGAAATTATGCTTCTAAATACAAAATAAATTTTTAAATAAATTATATCTAACAAAAAAAAATTGAATAGTACACAAGAAATTGAATTGTAGTTAATAATAACTAAAAACAATAGATTTTTTATCCAACTTATTGACTTTAATGAGAAGAATTGATCCCTTAAGAACAATTTTTTTATATATAGTATGCAGCAACTGCTATTTAGTTACAGTTGTCCAAATATTCATCAATGAATCTTACTAAACTTACCACTTTGAGACAAACCTGGAGCGAAATTGGGCATTTTCCATTAAAAACAAGTCAAATGTTTTCAGAGCTTGAAGAAAGCAACTTTACAAATATATCATTTTAAAAATGAAACAGTCCCTACAGCATTATCTACAGGAAATTCAAAATGCACCATGGCACAAATAGAGTATTCTTCAGCATCAAACTCCATGAAAGGCAATTTGAGGAACTGGGACAATTGAAATTTTGAAAGTATTTGTTAAATTCACTTCTCAAATCTAAAATAATTTCAACATATTGAAAAATTAATCAATATATGCATTAATATGGTCTATTGAAAATATGCTTGTGTAGAACTAGTAACTTGTAGATCTTTTTCTTTTATAAAATTGACGACTTGATGACCATTAATTAATTACTTTGCAAATATCTCATATTAAGACACATAATCACTTGATAAGGAACTGAAATATGATTTTACTTGCCACTATATAAATAAAACCAATGACACTAACTTCTACATTAAATTTTTAAAATTATTATTTGAAAAACATACAAATTATTGTGATTTAAAATAATCTTCAAAATGCTTTTTTGATTATGTATATGAATAAAATAGGAAATCTTTTACATAATTATTTTTCCTATAATGAACAACAATAGTAAAAAAATTTTTGTTTAAAAATGCATAATTTGTGTAAATTTTCAAATTGAATCAACAAAGTGGAGACAACAATATCACAGTTAATTCAAGAAAGAAACACATTTTAATTTCCTCCAAAGTAATATCCATTGTAGGAATGTATTCAAATACTGCCTGAAATAATTTCATAATTTTATCCCAATTCATTTGTCTAGAGAAACACTGTACATAGTTTTTATATTTAAATATTTCTGATGCTATTTTTAAAAACATTAAAAATATTTTATAAGGTATACAATATACATTTTATAAGGCATAAACAAGCATAAATGATATTCTTATAAGGCTTAAAAATAACATCAAAACTGTCTACAATAAAAATTGAAATTTGGGTAATAATCTAAGTAATTTCGTGGGTTTGGCACAATTTCCAATTTTAAAACAAAGCACTGCACAGTTATCTCGCCCACACCAACAGAAGTATTAAAATACTAACATAAACTAGAAACTAATTTCACAAAGATTACATGATAAAAAAACAACTATAAACCAAGTATCATGCAGTCTATTGAAAACCTGGAAATAAAGCTGAATCCATAATGTAAATAAAAAACAATTTTATAAAAACTTAAATTTTGATAATTAATTGGGTAGTGGAGCTAACCTTAAAAGCTTCAGTGTAGCACAACCTAGTTCTGCATTTAACCAGGCAATAAAACTAACTCTATAATGTACATAAAATACATTTTTATGAAAACTGAAATTCTAATTAACTGGCAGTAACACCCATCTTTATTAAAAAAAAAAAAAAAAAAACCCTTTAATTTAGTGAAATTTAGCCATGATTTAAACCAAGCAATAAAAAGAAATCTATAATATAAATAAATATTCTTACAAAAGTTAGACTTTCTCATCAATCAATGTTACCACACTGAATAAATCTAAATACAAAAATTAAATTTATAAAGAATCCTTAATATATAACATAAAATATTACATTTAACAGTAATACTAAATAAATGCATAAAATAACTAACTTAAACATTGCCTGCTGGAAGATTGGCACTAATGAGAAACAGATTTTATAGCTCCAAAAAATTAATCCCTGATATTCTCAGTAGGATTACGTGGCCATATATACTCCAAAAGGAAAATAATAAAAACAAAATGAAAATTAATTTATTTCATAAACTTTCAAAACAAATTTTATTTAAGAAAATTAAAGTAAAAAATTTGCAGCAAACTAAAATTCAAAAACTAAACTTTCAAAATATAAGCATTAAAGCCTCCACTTCAAAAGCTTAAACTGTAATCAAATAAAAACAAATTACTAATTAAATGCTTTCAGATTTACGAGCACACAAAACATATTTCAGCACATGTACACAATTACATTACGTCATAAAATGAAAGTTACTTCATACAAATGTATTCCAACACAAAAAGCCAGTTTGGCACTTTTTATTGCCTGCACTGGCACCTAATCTTAAGCTAAAATTTGAATCAAATATATTACTATCAAAAACATTTTATTAATTATTATCTTAACAGCAAATTATTACTAAGGGTAACTATGTTTAATAACTAAACTACTATTATAAAGAATATTTACCTTTGTTTACCCATAATCTTTTTCATTCCAACCATTTCTATATGTCGTTCTGGTCCACATTTCTGAGGTAAATTAATAAAATTGGGTGGATTAGAAGAATTCTCATGTCCATATTTCATTTTTATAGCTTTTGGACATGAAATGCCAAGGTCAGCTTTAGAAATCCTAATAAAGCTGCCTGCATTTGGATTTCTATTTAAAAAAAAAAAAAAAAAAAAAAAAAAAAAAAAAAACCTTATCAGACATGGGAAATCAGCAGTTAAAAGCTTGAGTAAACTTCATGGCATGTAATTTTTATAAATATTAACAAAAAGTCAAAAAAAATATGTATATATAAATTTTTACTATATAATTATGTTACATTAATCCTTGAAAAATGAATCTCTTGAAAGAAAGTTAGCAATAACTAATATAAGTAATTGCCAACTTTTTAAAGTTGGCAATAATTAATATATGTTGCCACAGACAGTAAAAAAAAATTAAAAAATTAAAGATAAGATACATAATAAATAAAATTAAAATACTAGCTTACATGCAAAAAACTATTTCATTTTATTCTCAAAAGAAATATTATAATTCTTTTGTGAATAGAAATATGTACAATTTATGCAGATCAAGTATTAAAATAATAATTGAATAACATTTTTAAATCATGCAATTTGCATACCATTGGGAATATATGAAAATAACTGACATTGAAAATCTCATAAAATATTAAACACGAAAATAATTTTATCATAAATCATTTCATATTAATCAAAATAAGGAAATTATACAATTTATATTTATAAAAAGTCTAGTTGAAATTCTAATAAGCAAAGATAATACAACGGAAGTTCTCAAGTAATTTCACCACATTATTGAAAGTTAATTGAGTAATTCTTAATATACTGTAATAAATACATGGAATCAAAAAATTAATTAATAAAAAATTAAAAGAAATTCAAATAAAGAATATATAGGTCAAAAGATTAATAAGAATAATATTGGTTTAATTAAACTTAATTTTCATTATATACAATTTTGGCCATTAAATTTGCAACACAGTGCAGGAAAGCAACTAAAAAAATGTTATCATAAACAGTACAGAATGAAAATAGAATTAATTATATTTGCAAGCAGTTTGGACATTTCCGAAATTACTAGAAAAAATAGCCTCTTCCTAGCATTTAAAACATCCTTTACTCAGTTGGTTGGATTGTTTGTTGCTCAACGGTAATTGTTTGTTCATGAAGGCCAATCAGACCAGGACCTACAGTTTAAAGTGAATTCCAAACTATTATTCATGCGTAAGGTGAGATTTGAGCCCATGAATTGTTGAATCAAAAGCCAAAGCAATTACCATTTAGTTCTTACTCACCTAGGTATGAAGATGAATTGGGCTTGGATGATGAAAATAGGCAACTCATTTTATACACACAATTTCAAGTCTGTAATATATTTCTCAATCACAGTAGCTGGAGAGGGCAATCTCTTAGTAATCTATGACCAGATGTTTTCCAACTAGTGAGAAATCCATGCAGGCTAAGGTAACATTCAAATATTATCTATATTAGCCCCTTGCCTGCTGCGGGCGTATATATATGCTGCGCTAAGATGATGCGTTGACTGTCCCGGCTGTATATATATGGTTTTCCAAAATATGCTTCTTTGCAATGCTCTGCTATCAGTAAAGCTAGACCATGGCTTGGAAATGCAATAGAATGTCTTTGACATTGTGTAAAAGATCTGTCGTGATGATTTTATATCTATTTAAAAGAAGGGGCGATTTGGAGAGCGGAATATTTCTTGAAAGGGCAGAAGCTGTTGCTTTTGTTCCATACGTTGCAGTTATTATTTGTGCTTCTTTTCGAGTATTTCATAACTTTTTATTCTTTCGCTTCCATTGTTTTTCTTTTTTGTTTTCTGAAAGTAAACAATTAGAATGGAAAGCGTGCTTCTTCTTTTCCACCGATGCACCGCATAACTCAACGCGCGCCTGAGTGAAAACTGGTGGCACTGGGGACCGAACCTCGTAAGTTTTCCTTGGCAGGTAAGGGGTTAAGGAAGATCAGAACACAATGTGCAACATATACACTTGCATTATCTTGCTGAAACATGGTGTTTCATAGACCTTGAAGATATTGCACAATTACTAGCCTTAAGATGTCAGAAGTGTACCAACTGTCTAAAAAATTACCATCAATCCAAGATGTGAATGTTGTGTACCTAATGGTTGTCCAAATTAGCAAACCAGATAGCAGGGCACTTATTATGATAAATCGAAGGAAGTAATAGATATTTTTCTCAAAGTCTCAAGAAATATTTGGTAACTAGAAAGCTATATGCAGAGCTAGCTTTGTCATTGCATGCATCAGAGTAGATGTCTGTCTCTATGTTGCAATTTCACAGAAAGAATAAATAATGATCAGTGTACTGACAATCCATGCTTTCCAAATATTAACTCACAATAGAAGCAGATACTGGACATAGTGCAAAACAAGACCATTCTGTGACAAATGGTCTGTAATGTGGTTGTATAGTTTTGGAAGGTTGACCTCACAATAATTTTTCTTCTTAGGTATTAATTATAAGAGATTATGATCTTGCAAGCTTTTCAGTATGATTCTTAGCATCCTGCTGATTTTATATTTGCATGGGACTAGTTAAATTTCAACCAGTGCAAGTGGCAATACCATGGAACAATAATTTATTCTCAATAAGCGATGATTCTGAAAACATCAAATTCCAATATTCACTGATAAATATTCCTTATTTGAGGCAAAACACAATATTCTGAGAAAACTCCAACTTTACATAGTGATTTCTGAATGAGAAATCCACTACACAAATTTCCTTTTATAAAGTGCTTCAAATAACATTTGTTCCTTCTGGATCATCCAAATGCACTGAATTGCTAATAATTTCCATATTTCAATCTCTTTCATTTGATGTTTTTAAGACCACCTAGTATTGCGATTTTAATAACCAGCATTGTGTATGCATACATATGTTAAATATATTAACTATATTTTTGATTAACAATAAAATTCTTTCCCTTTACATGAAAAAATGTTCTTAAATGAAACTAGAGTGTGTAATTGAATATGTAAATGATTTTTTCTTACTTCTCACAAAAGAACAAATAGTTATAATAAACATATTACATTGTGTTATAAAATTATATTCTAATAGCATTATAACATCAATTTATTTTTACAAAATGATTTTATTATTTTATACAATAATATAATGTAAGTGGAAGAGACATCACACACAGTAAATAATTATCTGGTATAAATTAGAAGTGGATGTGGAGCAGCTATAACAAGAAAAATTTAGTAGTAACTGCATCATCACAAAATGAGCATTTTTATGACAAAAAAAAGTTAATAGTGTGTATACACGCATTAGAATTTCTAATAAATGTAAAAAGCTAAAAACTTCAGCACAATTTAGAGGATTAATTTTTTCTAAATTTTATTTGAAAATAGAAACATACTTGGTTTTGAAATAAGTTACATTGTTATAACATCCATTATGTTTTCCTCTTGATACATTATCCCATTCTACACCAAGCCAAGTACCTTAATTAAAAAAAATTTATAACCCATGTTAATTATACAGAAAAATAGTTTAGAAAAAAGAGATTATCAATACAATTTTATAATATACTTATGCATATAATAATATAATATAATATATTTATGCATATAATAATATAATACTTATGCATATAATAATGGCAATATATGATATGAATCATCCTAAAATTTTTTAATGTCTATTCTTAATTACTAAATCATTATTCAAAACTATGATATTTGTCAAAAAATAATTAAATAAGCATTACTAAATTACAGTTAAAATTCAAACAAAATTTTAGTCTTCTAATTTTGATCATTCAATTAGATTAGAAAAATTACCTTACTAAGCAATGGATTTTTTTTTATTTTAATATTCTGTACAGTAAGGTTATGAAATGTTTCACTGATTGAAAAAATGATGCACGCAACACAAAAATTTAACCACTTGATTTTCTGATTTATTTTATCAATTCTGATAATATTAGTAAAAAATACTATTATAAGAATAAATTTTCTTAAGAAAAAAACTACAATACATTCTAAACAGAAAAACTTTTTACCAAACATAAGTGCTTAATGTTTTATCGATACATAATCATTTCTAATAATCATAAATTTATTAGAGTCATTAATAATGTAAGGTAAAAAGAATCAAAAAAATAATTTCTAATTCACAAAAATTCTTTCTAATTTTAGTCCAATTTTAATTGTTGGTCTTTCAGTAATTGTTGTTTTCTAATTTTTCAAAACATTATATGTTCAAAGATTAGTGAATAAAATGTATAACATCCATATATAATCAAAAATTATTACCGTCAATGCTTTCTATAGGACCAACATAAAGAACAGTCCCATATTCTCCTTCACAATGTATTCTGCTACCAATATCTACAGATGAAATACCCATATTTTCTGAAATGAAAAAAATATTGCAAAGTAACAATGTAAATAGAACACTCTCAAAAGCATAATATAAAAATTTAAATACAATAATTATTTTTCTTTATTAATTTTCCCTCAATATTCAAAGTATGATACATTTTAAAATAATAGATATATTCTAGAGTATATACACTTTAAAACAATTATGAAAACAAAAAAATAATAATTAGACATCGGGGGGGGGATGCAATAGTAAGAGTTACTTTCATGTCTTCTAATTAAGTAATCAAGGACATCACTGCAATAATTCAATTTTTAGAACAAATCATATAAACAATTTATTTTAAAATATTTTTTTATAAAATTAAGAATAAAATTTCTGAAGTGATTAGTCCTGTATATAACATTTAATAAAATTGTTTCACTGAATTGATAATACACAATTCTTTAGTTGTTAAAAAAAATCTTCCTTTATTGTTCATCATCTACATCAGTAATTCTTAATTCCTCAAGTGTACCTTCTTCAACAAAATTTTTTAACTTCTACACATGACAATACTATAGTTGATTGTAGTATTTATTTGTTGTGGTCTTGCATTAATACCTAATTTATAAACTAAAATATGCTAAATAGACAATAATGCTAATGTGTATAAATCTATTCTCTTATTAGAAAATACTGTTGGCTATATCTTTTACCACAATATGTATATTTTCAAATGTGACAAAAAAAATTTAATTTTATATTTAGCTTTTCTGCCAGAATTTACCTTAAAATATTTTTAAAAAAATATTATTAGTGTTACAATAATACACTTAAAGAGTTAAAAAGGATAAAATGAAAAAGTGAAACAAGTTGGATTATATTTCAGCACCAATCACAAATACATTTTCATTGATCTTGATTGTTATACACAAATTATTAAAAGATTTATTAGGTTATGTGAGATGAAATTAACATCAGCATAGCACTGTTTGTACTTAATTTGATTCTCATTCAATCTAGTTTATAAGACAGAAATTATATTATACAATGAGTGTTTTCTATCATATCAAATGTTATTAGCAGCTTCCTTGTAATTTGCAGATGAAAATTAATTTTTTTTATTTCTTAGCTTAAACCACTAAAAATTTCTACTTTTTTTTAACACTGTGATTTGTGTTCTGTAAGTCTTCTTTCATTAAATATTAATATTCTATTTTGTAAATTTCATCTTCCAATTCTTTTCCCAAATATAGAGGATTTTGGAATAACTGAAATCAATCCTAAAAATAGAAACATACCATTTTTTTTTCACATTCCTTATTTAAGATAAAACATTAAAGGATGAATATTATGTTAGATCTTTCTGTTCAAAATCATTCTAAAAATTAATGACAGTCGGCATACATAAAAAAAATTAGTTTTTTAGGGATTATAAGTTTTACAAACAATAACTAAATAAACTTTATTATCATTTTTCTTTTTTTAAGGAATGGGAGTAATATACTAGTAAATTTTTCATTTCTGGGAAATTTACTTTTCTAATAAAATTATTAATATAATTTATAACAATAGTTAATAAATTTTACTGTTTAATTTACTTTTAGAAAATTTATACTTTTAATAAAATAGTTAAAAAAAAATCATGACAATGATTATCATATTCACATTAAATTCTTGTTAAAGTTAATTTAAAACTGTATGGCTTATTTATATTATAGCAGTTATTCTTAAAGCAAATAATGAATGTATGACAGTATATTAAGAATATATGAGGAGTGAAATTTAAAAGTCCAGAAAATAAAAAAAATAAAAATAGTTAATAAGATGAGTAAAAAGTTGTGAGCTGAGATACAATATAATTAAAAAAAGATAATTTTCCAAAATTATGACAGTAGGACAAGGCAAATTAACGCTTAGAAATGTTTCAACCCTTAAATGCACTTACAGAACATTATGATTTTGAAATGATATACAAGTTCATTTAATATTTTGATAATTAATAACAAAATGAAAGATTATATGAAAAATTAATTAACTATAAAAATAAAAATAAAATTTTTTCACAAAATATACATTTACATAAAATTAACTAAATGCTTAATTTGCTAAAAATAGATAAATTAAACATACCACTGAGATTCAAAGCAAGCAAATTTGTAAAAGTTAATATATATTATAACCATCTGTAATTTTTCCAATTTTTTACAATCCAAAATCAAATGTAACTCTTAATGAAATGTAGCAATCTTGAGACAACACAAAAAAAAATTTATTTTGACTAAGTATTTGACTAAGTCTAACATAAAAAATTTTGACAAGCCCAATTCACATTATGCGATACAAAATTTAAACGAAAAATGTAAACAAACAATGACAATTTATCTGTAACATTACAGTTACAGACAGTTTAACTAAACCTGATAATGATTAAATAAAATGACTAGGATTAAATACAAATTTGAAATGATTTTAAATTAGATCAATAAGAGGACACAGGTATTCATTTAATACAAATCAGATGAGATACTTTCTTCTTCCATTGATATGACAGCCCTTTTTGGGCCAAAGTCTTATTCAGAAATTCTTCTATTCTGTTCTCTTCTTCGCCAGGGTACTCCAGCTGGTAGCTCCCTAGATCCTAGTAATCCTCAACAATCTGCCCATCTTAATTTGGCCCTTCCCCCAAACTCTGTTTCTTATTTCTGTTTGAAAATCCTCAATATCATGGAGAAATGAGATATTTTCACAGGGATGAAGACCACTGAAAGCATATATTCTTTCACAGTGATGAAGATCATTGAAAACTCAACAGACGAAGGATTTTTTTACGTGTTGCAAATAATTTGTTCTCAAGCAATTATTTTTCTCTGTATTTAATTATATTTACTTGATGCATATATGATAATCGTATTTATTTGTGTGAATTAAAATTTCTATTTATTTTTTCTAGTGTAAATTACTTTTTCATTTTATTTAATATGTCAGTGTCTTCGATCATCTTAAATTATTGCGTAACTAGAATCACAACTAAAATGCGCGTTTTATTCAACTCATGAAATGGGGCCAAGTAAAGTTAAATTCCAAGTACCCCATTGTAATTCAACTAATAACATGGCATTAACATTCCATTCAGTACCAAATTATATTGTGTACCACAAGCCAATAGTGAAAATCTGTTAAAATATCAAACACTTTTCTGGAAGCAAATAGAAATAGGAAAAAAAGTAGGCAACTTCAATCGAAATACCAATCTTCCTTCCAATATTAAAATCCACTTGAAATGAATGTGAAACGCTAAACACTATTGCCACATTAACAATTGATTTGTGAGTGAAATCTTATAAAAAATTTTTCTTTTTGCAAACTGTCCCTTCTTTTTTTCTTCTCATTTATTTCTTTCTAGAATGAAACTCCAGCACCATTTCTAGAATGTGAGCTTTTCGCTAAAATGAAACTGATCATTAATATGCTTCATGTTGTACTAATATATTGATGTTTCTGGAATATTTTTACTAATTTTAGTTTGCATTGATGTATATCAGACACCTCTAATATTACTTAATTTTGAGTTTCCTCTTGTTCTTCTTATAAATCCAGCAATTTTATTTCATTAGAAGTTGCTATGCGTATAGCAATCCCTTTTTAAAATAATTTTTCTCTTCTTTTAAAGTAATTCATTAACTCTGCCATTTCTTTGTAGCATTACTGAAAAAATAATCTCTGTTATTTACCTTTCTACCTTTGCCACATAAGTTTCACTATTATGAAAAAGCTGCTAATATGCTAACAAATTAAGCTGTATTGTTATTCTGCCGTTATGTTTCAGACTACTTATAAATGCGTATGCCCAATAGATTAATTTAAAAATAATTACAATATTTACTTAAGTTAGCTATTTTTAATACATTACACGCCTATTGCTTCTGAGAAATATCATGAAGCGATGTACCAAAAACAGTAAAAGCAGATATGTTTGTCATCAGTATATGATTTTTATTTAATGGATAAAATTCATTAAGAGAATTAAGTACATCTTATAATAATAAATCAGGCTGTAAATGTGATTAAACGTCTTACAAAATAGGCAGATTTGTAATTCGTGTCATAAATGCATGATTTTGATGCTGAAACATTTTTGTTATATTCATATACATATATATTATATATTTCTGTTGTTGTTACTTATGACACTTGGCGAAGCCAAGCCGACGAGTCGAAAAGAGCGTTTTCTTTTTTTTAAAAAGAGCACATCATATGAAGGTAGAAGTACAACTTTTGGCTCATAAGTTTCAAAGCCATCTGTGTCTTCTAATTTATAATTAATCTTCTAATTTATAATTAGAAGCCAGAGAATACCCATAGTCTTACTCCAAACATTCCCAGAGGTATACATTTAGAATGAAACATATCGGACATGGCGACCCGACAAATTTTACGTGCCCCAGTCCCCATTAATGAACACGATGGATTTTCTGTTAAGTCAGGATTCAAACTTACCACTTCTGGTAACGAGAACGTCTCCCTAACCAACCAAGCCACCGCGGCCTTCTATACATATCTCTTTAAGTTAAAACTCATAAATTCATAGCATTTTGCTTTTTCTGTTTATAGCTTAAAGTAAAATTAATAAGCTAAAATTTTTCATTTGATATTTATGCCAAGTTTACAAGTATACTAATTTAATCATTTTAGCTACATTGATTTATACCTAAAATAATTTGATGACTAACTGAATATAATGTTTTGTGATTACAGAAAAAAAAACATCCAAACCTAAACCCTTTGTGTCTTTCGTTTGACATAGTAAAAAAAAGTTTTTAAAAAATAAATTGCCAATTATTTACATTTAGTTTTCATAAATTGATCATTTTAAAAGTTAGATTAAGAAAATTATGTTTTGAATATCTAATTAATGTAATTAAAATGTGCATTCATTATGTAATGGATGATCTAAATAAAAAATGTATTTACGATTTTCAAATCAGAATGATATCATTAATTCTTAATTTTAATAGAACTTTTTCTTGAAAAATATTTTATATATAATTGCATTTATGAAGTACAGCTTGTATTGAAGAACATTTGTTAAATTTACATTATTAATAACAATAAGTATCACATTTAATCCTCTACATTTATGATGATATTAATAATCTCTTGTTGTGTATGAAAAAATTCTAGGTGTTAACACATGTGTTATTATATTTTTATAAAAAAATTGTAAAAATATAAATATATTTTCTACAAAAATTAAATGGAATTGCTGACGCAACTGCATCATCTGATGCCTGTGGGTAAAAGCAATCGGTCTATAGAAGACACTTGTATGCCAAGCAAAAAGGACGTAAGTATTAATGTCCTACATTGACATCCATGCTTCTATATAACGAAGTCTTCAATCCAGCTTCCGAAACATAAGTACAGGATCATCAGACAGTACAGAAACATCTGTACAGGAAAGTAAGCTGATCCAACAACATTAACAATGATACCCAAATCTTTTATTAAAATTCCGCCATTTATGTTTACTTATTTCTGTGTGATTTGTGAAAATGCTATAACAGTTTTTACTTTTCCTATAAATATTCTGAACTGTTGACAAATATTTTTCACAATTTTTGGACTCAATAAATTTTTGACTAATAAAAATTAATTAGAATTCTTTTTTTCAACAGTTTAAATTTTTCCACGAAAATCGTTAATTATATAATTGTGTATTGAAAGCATTTATTTCTTTAATGATTACAACAAAGTCGAAATTAATCTAACTAAAAAAGGAATTCAATTTTTTCTCTCTCATTCATTTTAGTTTAATTATAATTCCCTCAACTATGGTCTATTATATTTTTAACATACATTTCTTTTACTTGAAACATCATTTTAAGATTAATGTGAAACATTTTCGTGAATCAACCTGAGTGTTGATGAGTTTAAATAATTTGTATTAGTTTTTGTAAATATTTTCATTTAAATGAAGTAACAATGTAGTACGTTGACTTATGAAAATATTCTTAAAAGAAAATTTTCATAAATCAAAGTACTGTATAATATCAAATATGTTAATGGATTTCTCATAAATGTACATAAGTAATCATAGTCTGCTCAAAACTAATTTTTTATTGTAGTTCAGAATTTGGTTGAAAACTAGAAAAAAATTATTAATGTGTAGGTTTTATTCTTGATAATAAAAAAGTGCTCATGCATTCTACTGAAAAATTCCATAGAAAAATATAAAATTATTTTCCATTAAAATCAGTTTAAAAAAAATAAGTAAGTGGGAATTTTTTTTAGATACATGCTTCGCCGTTTCTTGATAGAGGGCAGCACTACTTAAAATGAAATTAACAGTGATATTTCTATTGACAAACATTTTTTTTAGTACATATATAAATACTTAAAAATAAATGTCAGTTAAAATTGTCAGATAGAAATAAAAATTCCTTACGATACATAAATAATTTTAAATATAAATCTGATAAATTATTCATGAACTTAATTTAGGTAACATGAAAATTTATAAATAATAAATATTTAAAAGTTTAAATAGTAAAAGACAGTCTTTTCGTTTATTTTTTATTTCATAATTATTATAATACAAATTTTTTTATGATTGTTGCTTAAGAAATATTCAAATGGGATATATATTTGAGAAATTTTCCCTTTATAACTGGTATTTTTTGTTACGAAGACACACATTACACATATAGTTAAATTCTCAATATTTGTTGAAAATTTGAATCTCGAAAATAATCTCAGAAATATTCGATTACTATATCAATAATAAGAAAGAACTCAAATGAAATTAAATTTGGAAAACTCTTTATTTTGGAAAAGGAGAGTTGGAGCTTCATACTGATCTCTCAGTAATTAAAGAAAAAATTTTTGCGTTGAGTCTTGTTATGATTACAAAATTTCCAATAACTATTTTTTATGACAGCAAATATGTTAATAAGGAATTCGATCCTTTTTTCACGATTACAATTAAAATATAAAATTTTTTATCTTCTGACTATTTCTATTTTTTACTATCTGACTTAAAAAAAATTTTAAAACTCGGTCGTGGAATGTTATCGTGAGAGAAATATGCAAGTGAGGCAATATGTCCCTAATTACCAAATTTTATTACCTGAAAAATAAAAATAACCATTAATAAAAATCGAAATGGGGGAATGAGGAGATATCCAAATAAGTTTTGCCCGAGGTCTATGTGAATGCGTCATGATGGTCCTGTAGCTGTAGGATGAAATACTCTGAATATTAAAATCACACCAATTAAGTGCACAGCTCAAAGTTAATACATTTTAATTTGCTTTTGCTGGAACAGAAAATGAAATATTATAAGGCTTATGAATACAGCTTCCTCTGACAATATTCTTTTTCGTTAATGAGTTCGCTTAAATGGAATACAATTTTACGGAATACAATTACGAAAAAGGGAAAAATAAAATATTTCTCATTTTAGACTACTAGAATTCCTTTTGCTTTTTTTTGTAACAGTGTTAAGATGTTGGAAAGAGAGCAATTTAAATTCTCAATTTATGCAATTCAGGCAGAAAATAAACTAAAAAGATATCGGGAAGTACATTCCATTAACATTCTTTAAAATTTAAATTTGGATAAATAAATTGTTATTAGAAATATGTAAATTTGTTAAGGTTCAGTTGTTTGAGTCATTTTCTCTTCTTATATTCTGAAGTCCTAACCGATTGATTTTTTAAGAAGAAATTAACTTTTTTATGAATATGTAATACTACTTATTAAGGGGAATATCATTAAAAAATAATTCACTAAAATGTGAAATAATGTTTAAAATAAAGATAAAATACTAGAGAATTATTTTATTACATCTCTTGTATTTTCATTCACACTTGTAATTATTCCTTAGGCCTAAGAATAAAGCTTTTAAACTGGATTTTTATTTTTTTTCTCCCAGAAATCAAGTTTGCTATTTAAAAAAAGTTTTACTACACACGAAAGCAAATGATGATTGAGGCTAAGTATCTAATAATTGTAAATATAATCCTTCTCTTTTAAACTTTATCAAACATTTACTTTTTGTTCTGAAGTATCATATTTTATTGTATTTTTATTTAAAAATTTAATTTTACTTATTAAAATAATGTAATATTAAAAATAAATATTATTTTTTATTCATTTACTTTTATTTAAATTTAATGAAAAGGTGCTTTATAAGCCAATAAAAAGCATGATTTATGTTTTATTTCGTTATTAGAAATATAGTTGAAGTTTTTCTCAAAATTAGAGATAATAGCATATTTTTTTTTACCATTTTAATGTAAATATTGCAATTTCGCTTTTGCATCATTTTAAACCATTTTAGTAAGAATAGGATTTTATAATTCATTGTTCATACAAAAATATGCCGTTAATTCATTTTACATTCATTACAAGTGATAATCCGGATACTGATAATCCAAACTAGGCTGGATAATGATAGGAAATAGTAAAATAATCTTCATACTATTAAACATTTAAAAAAATGTAGAATCCTGTGTTAAGAAATTAAATTTTTTCTAGCTCTTTCTAATAAACTAAATGACTTCAGCCTTAAAAAAATTCAAGGACTGTTATTTTGTACTAAAATAACTCATGAAAATAAATAATCATTGCAGATGATTTGTTATATCCTTTATATTTTTTTAATTCATCAATTGAAAAACATTATGTTCCAAATGATTATAAATGTTTCTATAGCTTTCATGCACTAAATGTCATTTTTTTGATTTGTCAATAAGGAAAATTACATATAGTGCATGAAAGTATGCGCATGTTTTTAAGCACTATTATACATATTTCTTTCTTTTTTTGCAGTACAGATATACTTGAGTCATACATAAAAATATATTCAATAATGGATAATTTTTTATCTGTGTTTAATTAATTTCTCATATAGTTGAGATATGAAAAATACTTGAAATCCAATTTTTTCAATCATTAATGAAGTTTTATGAGTATTGGAAGCTTAATTTTACTTTTCGCCCAATTTCTACTCCTACCTTATCCATGTAATTAACTGCCTAACAACTTGCACGTCTTGCTTTCTTAAAATTAGAGAAACATATATGTATAATAGAAATGATAGCATTGTCATATATGTCAGTCGTGATAGTAAATCTGCTTTTCTATGTGATTTACAAGTGATATTTATAAATTGTTATGTTTAACGTTTTAGATATTTATTTATTAGAGAAATCAGAACTTTTTATGCACATTAGAAATAAAAATTTCTCTATACAATAAATTAGGAGAATATGATTCCTATGTGGGGTAAACAATTATCAAACCATTTACTTGTACACATAAAGTTATATTTAATTTTATAATTTTTTCCAAATAATTCAACAGAAAATATATCTGCAAATTTTATTTTTTGTATGAATAAGTTCAGAATTTTTTTTGCTGTTTAGTTTAAATCTATCCAAAATATTTCTGTGCATATTTGAATTATCGTTATGTTTCTTTTTATCTTCTGGTGTCCATTAATACAGTCCAATGAAAGCTGAAATTTTAATTTCTCATATCAAAATTCAGGATCTAAATTTTGTGCCTGTCGTTAACTTTCCTTTTTCTTATAAAAAGTTTTGGAATGTTCTCATAACAGTATCCATTAGAATTTTTTATCTAAAAACAGTAATTAAAATTTTAAAGTGTCAATCACATTTTAATATTTTGAATAGAATACTTAATATAGCTCTTAATTTAATCAAGTCAGTTTTGTTTTCATGTTAATATAAAATTTGTTTATATAATGTAATCATGTTTATATAAATTATATTTAGTAAATGTATTGCTTATATCTTATAATCAATTAAGCACTCTATTGATAAAAATGTGTGTTAACAGAAATAATTGGACAATATTTATGGAAACAGGCATATTGATGTGATTTGACGAGCTATGTACATAATTAAAATAGCATCAATGACGAAACGAGATCAAAGCAATGAGATTTGAACATACACAGTAAATATAATTTAAAGCAGACGTTATTGAAATTTATTTAATAAAACGATTTCTATTTTTGTTGTATAAGATTTTAAAGGAATGTATCATTAAAAAGGATACAGTCCTTTAAAATCTCATCTGGATGGAACTACAAATGGTTTTCCGATTTTGAAAAGCGAAGCATCGTAAATCTCAGATCTTAGAGAAATAAGTTGTTAGAATGGACTCGTCAGCCATTATGTTGATCTAAGTGGCATCGCAGTTGCTTAAACTTAGCAGTTGTGCATCAAAGAATGCACAGTCAACTCCAGTAGCAGTTTGGGTTGACTCTGGACCACGAATCAGAAAGGAAATCTATCATTCAGAAGAGCTATTGTGTCCACACCAACAGAGTGGCTATCATTTTCAAGTTGTCGCGTATACAATGATGTTGAAGTATATCACTCATAAACAACTCTAAGATTGTGTCTTGAATCTAGATGTGCATTAAGGCAGTTGCCTTAATTCTTCTGAAAAAGCAGTGCCATCTGGATTATGTGTCAGTATCGAGTAAGAGGATATTATCTTTCATGATAAATTCTAATTTGCTTACAGTTCTGATAAAAACTATATACATGAATGGAGGCAGGGAGATCGATATTATTGTGCCGTATTTGTTACTGAGAGACTTATTGATAATATATTTGATGTGACAATTTTGGAGATGATCAGCTGGAACAACTAGACTTTTTTAGTTATGTAGAAATGTATTTTGATAGCTTGCACGTACATTGGTTATATTTTGTAGCAGGGAGTATTGTCTATTCTATCAAATTATCCAACTGTCATTTAACATCTAAAAATGGTGATTTACTGAATAACTGTTGCAACATTGCTTTTAAGGATGCATTGTTTCTTCTACATTATAACAAGTTATAAAATCTTTTATGCCAAATGTTTATTTGCAAATAGATTTCATTTGAATGATTTAAACTACACATTTATTCTAATTTATTAACACTACCCAATTTAACAGCATTAAGTTATGTGAACAACATAACATATCACGGATACTGTGTAGAATAATATCAACGTTGAAAGATATAAAAAGATAATATTTATAATTATATAGCAATAAGTAATAATATAATACAGCAATAAGAGGCTTGACAGATCTTTCTCCAATCCAGCATTTTGTTATCTGTATTTTATCCAACACTGCCAAACCTATTAACTAATTCCTACATTTAACAAAATCTACTGTGAAAGGACATCTATAATAGAATACACTCCATATCTGATCTAATATCTGCCATTCATTTGATAACATCGTAATCAATTACTTTTACTGATACTAGTCAATAAAATGTTTTTGTCTAAATTAATAATGACATGTTCCTTAACTGAAACACTATGCAGATGCTAAATTTCATGGTCATAATTAAATATTATTAATAATACTTCAAGCATACATAAGCATATGGAAATAAATTTGTTAAATCAAAGTCCCGGTTATTGAATTAAAAAATGAAAATAAAGGAATTTGTTTACGAAAATGAATGAAAATTCGTAATTAAAAACCATTAAGTTGTAAATTCAAATTAAATAATATTCAAAGTAACTGAAAATACATACAAAGCATTTTTTTATTGTTTATGTATATAAGCTTTTACTTCATAAAAGACAATTCTTTTACTACTGACAAGTCAATGAGATAATTATCAACACACTGAAATATATATCCATGCATATATTGTATTATGACTTAAAGTCAAAGATTCTTAAATAAATTAAAAATTCCTCAATTTAATTAGTTCATTACAGTTAGTTAATCTTCAACATAAATAAAACAATGCTATTTTTCAATTTTCGTACCAGAAGAAAACAAATAAACTTAGTGCTTACGGTTGCCTCTATTTCTACTTACCAAAGTTGCTTCACCCCCTCCCAAACCGCCTTGTAATCATATGAAGTCGAACCTGAGCCGGCTCTCTCTAAAACAACAGTATCACTCGGAAATTTTTAAGTGCATAAGCCCTTTCATCACATCGATCAGTTGTGTCACATTTAGAGCCCACTACTCCTTGACCAACAAAATGACGCCCTCCCCCTTCCAGACGACAGAGGCCCACTGGAGCAAACAATTCACATTCTTTTTCTTTCCTCGATTTTCTTCTTTTTGCTAAGCATATCTTGAATATTAAATCTTGAATCTAAAAATATGCCAACATATTTCTAATTGATAATATGTGATTAAGTTTCAACTTTTTCTTTAATTGAACTTGTTACAAATTTATATATTTAAAAAATTTATATAAAATCTTTATATATAATCGTAAAAGTTTTATCCCACATAAAAATTTCGCTAAGCGAAACATTCTTATAATTTATTTCATAAAATATTCATTTTTAATGGTATCAGTAAAAGTCAAATATATTGGTATCAAAATAGTACTTTGAAATTCAATGCTTGGGGGGGCATTTTGTTTTTAATTACCTAAAGGTTAATGTTAGCTAATATGTAAACATATAGAAAACTAACATTAATTAAAACATTTTTCTTTAATTTATTATATTTGAACTCAAAAACGAAAATAAAAGTATTAAATAAAAATTGGAAATCACTATCTTGATACTTATTTTGTCATGATTAACAGTAACGTAAGATGTTAAAAAAGTCAAGAAAACTAAAATCCTCATCTATATTTTCTTAATACAGTATAATAACAATTCGAAGTATTTGAAACAGTAAAGCGCATCCGTTCAAAGTCATGAAATTATTTTAGAGCATGTTCAATGCCTGAAGAGATTTCGATGAAATTAAAACCTAATATTTTAAACTAAAATTGTTGTTTGAGTAAAATTATTAACTTCCTCACTGTTGAACTGTAGAAAACAATCAAATTTTGACCATATAGTATTGAATAAAAGAACTAATTAAACTGTTATAAATAGGGTAGTTTGTACATCATACACTTACTGAATTAAAAGTTAAGTAATGAGGATTATACTATATTTATTTAGCCTAACCACTATTGTAATTGACGAACTGTTTTGTGCTGAAGTCGCCAGAAAACACGGCAATTAATTATATAAACATGGAATAAGATGTTTGCTTAGCCAATCAAAATTGATTCCCAAGAAAAAGGAAAACACTAGCTCATATAAAAAAGAAACATCACTTTCGGAAAGACACACAACAATGATTTGTATTATAGTGAAAACTTAAGTAAGCTAAGTTGCTAAACTATATTTGTCACAATTTATCACTTTTAATAATAGTTAAAATTAATCAACCATTAAAATGTTCATTAATACTAGTGCTAAATTAATAGTGTAACTTATATACTATTATTATATTTCGACTATTTCAGTTACCTGATACTAATGATTTTCATTTTTCTATTATTATACTTCTGATTAATTCATAAGTTTTTAAATGGAATCAAATGTGAATCTTAAATAATTAATTAGCTACTAACCAAAATTTTGAATAACATTAAAATTTCAAATAATTTGATTTTATGATTGTTAATCAAAAATAGAAATGGGTTGATGAATAGCAAGGAAAGATAAAGTTTGTCCTTAAAATACGAATCGTCCGCTTGTGGAAAAAGGAGTCATTAATCATAATTTTGTTGGACTGAATATTATTTGACACTTTTTTTCTCAAAAAGCCCTCAGAAGTTTCACATAATATTAACTGTTGTAACCTACAAAAAATGTTTCCCATTCTTTACTTCATGATTGTTACGGTTCGTTTTGAGCGCAGATGTCCTCTACAGTAAGCTACCGAATCCAAGTGAACGCTACCAGTTAAAAAAGGAATATGCATTATTCATCATGCAAAAACTTTATTCACCAATTTACGGGAAGCAACACCACCATATGGTATTCCTCCCTTAATTTTGATTTTTATAAATTTGTTATGACATACCAAATTCCTTTTCTCGTGTAAATATCCCGATGATAAAATAATCTTGGTATCTTCCCGAAAAACGCTGATTTCAACTACTAAGTTATTGGTAATTCAATAATTTGTCACACTAAAATAAAAAATACCTCCTATTATCAATTAATGAGTGTTTTCAGAATGTTTTAATCTATTATTTACATATAATTTATTAAAAGTAATTAAAATATTAAATGTTTTGGAGTCTCATCAAAGCAAGGCTACAAACCTAAATCAAAGATTAATAAATGAATGTTTTATTCTAAACTTCAAATATTCTTTTCTTGTCAGTGAACTTTTAGAAATCATGTAAAAATGCCTGCGATGTATGCTAAGTATGGCTATGTGTTTCACAACTTCAACATATCATGTAAGATGAAAAAAATTTAAATAAATCACCCCCCCCCCTCTAAAAAGCGTCGAAAAAATAATAATGAAAACCCATATTAAATATTTGTATAAAAGAAAAACTATTCACTCTTGTTACAAAAAAAATTAGTAAACAGTAAAAATTTAGCTTATAAGTACACGCAACAAATAAAAATTCAAATTGAAATTAAAAATAAAACTAACTACTTATTAATTATAGCCACTTGACAAAAAGCATGTACGTTTATTATGCGCGCGAATTAGATCAAAAATTTTATTACCAGATGATGTGTCAGATATGTCTAGCACAACCGTTGGCTTTGATTCAAATTAAGAATTTTATTCGTTATTAACAACCACTTTTGTTTTTTTTTTTAATACGAAGTTGCTTATTATATATAAAATGGCTGTTTGAATTTCTTTTTGTTTATATATAGTTTTTTGTTTATATAATTTTTAGTATTCTGCTACATAACATGAAGATTATACTGAAATTTTATTGCACGCTCTATATCAGGATCATGAGTAAGAAAATGTTATTCCATACTTGAAGCAAATTTCAAGCCTTCGCGAATAATATATAAATTATAAATAGCTGAACTTCACCTTCGATTGCGTCATTATCGACTTCCTTGTTATCATAAACTGTTCGATTAAATCATCCTCATCCAAAGGTCTTTCTAGCATCACTTCTTCGAAGCCAGCCGTTTGCATGTCACTAAAATCTCAATACAAATTGCATTTGATAGAGTTATAACTTCAGATTTCTTAGCTGATCTTTGCACTATGAAATTTACATTTTTGACTCTTATTGGCAATTTTTTTCCTAGAAGCATTTAAGATCGATTGGCGCAATAGCTTGATGGCAAAAAAAAGCATGAGTAATCCAATCCATGATCGTTAACTTCCAATCAAAATGTGTTAATTTTTGTTAATAGGATTGGTTAATTAATAACCCGCAGTAAACCATGATTACTACAATAAACTTTTTCATAGTAAAAAAATTATCATCAATATAAATTATATTAAAATTTCAACATTAAATTAAAAAAAAAAATCTTTAATCTTGAACATCAATTTTAAAAACTTTATTGAAATTATTATTTATTCAGTCTTACTAACGTGAAAACTTTAATGGAAAATATAATTATACTGAAGAATGAAATAAAGTGTTCAATTTAAAATACTACGAAATAAAAGAAAAGCGATTAGGAGAAATTTGGATATTCTCTACAAATCCAGAAAATAAAATAAACAAGCCATGTAAAAAAATCAATCACATATGAAGGTATACACACTAACCGTCTTCTGATTATATTACCAAAATTGAATATACCTAAAGAGCTTGGATCATATCTGGTCAGCAAGAATTGTCACAAGGCTAAGAAACAATTGATCAAAAGACGTAGTTATTTACCAAGGCTGATATTTTACTTTTGACTACAAAATATAACATTCACTTCAATTCATCAATCACCAGCAATTTATTAAAAAATATTTTAAATATTTTAATAAATTGTTGAGTTTGGAGATTTTAATTGGACTTCTAACTATATTTTAAAGTAGTCAAGCAGCCAGTGCTTTTAGGTAAACTACCTGCTTGTTTAAGCGCTGAAATATGATTTTATTAACGATAACATCTTTGTATCATTGACTAATAGTTGATCCCTCTCATGTATCATTTGAAAACGTTGATTTCGATGAAGAAATGAAATCCCATGCTAGTATGCAGGAGAGTACCGCACTAATATTTGGTAGCTATTCGCCCGAAAAGTCATTAAGGATATCCCTTCTAGGGCCCTGGCAGCAAATGGGTGGCAACAAATTTGAAGCCGATAAAGCTATTGGTATTGTCTTCATCAGTAACTCCGAGGAGAAAAATAAATTTAGTATTCGTAACCCTTACTTTTACTCAGTTTTTAGATCCGAAATTATAGCTTTTGGGAGAGCTCTTGAGTTTTCCCTCACTACTGATAATGGTAGTATTTGAATATTGAAAGGCAGTAAGAATGCCAAAAAATACCTAAAAATGGCCAAAAATATGCAATATACCTGATCAGAATATTTTAGTACTTCCCTTTGAGCTAAGTTCGAGGAAATTTATCTGTTTCCATTGTAAAGTATTTCATGTTGGGATGTGCGGAAATGAGGTTACAGATATACTTGCTAGAAATAATTGCACTCTTACAATCACCAACTCTACTGAACTAACTATTTTGGAAATCCAAAAACCCCCAAAAGTAAAATACTTTCTATTTGGAGCCACTTTCCAGTGCATAACTAGTATGCTACTAAAAGCTGGGCTTGTCTCTGTTTTTCAACGCCCCAGGGCTCTACAAACGCCTTTGGTGAGATTTAAAAGTGGTCATTTGAAACGCATGAAATTTTATAATGGAGAAAGATTTATACCCTTTGTTCTTGTACCCAATCTACTAGCCTTGATCACTTTTTGAATTACTTAGACATCTCTTGGAAGCAGTTGTAATATGAGCAGGAAAAGATTTTTGATACTCTCACGTGATGGGTTCTGTTAAACTTGGTGTAGGTTTTTTGCTCCAAGGGGGTTAATAACAACAACAGAAAATTTGTATAAAACAAATTAGTGAGCCTTGTTATTTAAAAATCGAATAAAAAATAACTGTCGAAAAAAAGGAGCTTGGTGTTTATGTATATTGGTAATTATCCAAATAATGAAAGCATCGTAAATTTATGAAGAATACGTTATTAGTATTGTGTTATATTAACTTAAACATGTGTATTACAACTTGGATTCTGTTCATACACAAATGATGAATAGCTTTTAAAGGAATATTTCACCATTCTTTATGGATCTAGGTTATGAATGTTTTGAGAGAGATGTCGGTGGAGGATATTGATTTCGTATCAAATGCCTTAAAATAGACCATAACGGTTCAATTATATTGAAGTTGGGAGAGTATGAGGGCTAAAATAGGTGTTTAACTTCATTTTCGTGTTTATCAAATCGTGATTGGAGAATTCCCGCTGCATAGATAGATGCATAATCCTCTTGGAAAGTTCCACTTTCTTCAGGAAATAGTTCTGCAGAAAGTAGTCTTCAGTTAAAATTTCTCTATACTTCTTTCTAGTGGTCCTTCTTTTCAGAGTTACGATTGTTTTGGTAGAAAACCACTTCACTGCTGCTCATTTCATGATAGATGCATCAATATGCTTGACGGTAGGAAGGAGACAATCGCGAACATACGTTTGAAAAGATGACCACCAAATGTAATCCTTCCCATTGTAAGGAAAAGTACGAAAGATGATTCGTCAGACCATATTGCTTTTTCAGCAGATCAATCTAACAAGTTTTGGGAACATGACACCGCTGTAAGTGGCGTTTCGTATAAACATCTGTGACAAGGCGTTTGAAATAGCTGCTCTGCCGTAATTATTCCGTTTATAAAGACGTCTTCTAATTGTAATCATTTACATTAGAGAATACAAATACTGACTGAGCTCTATGTTCTGTTTATGAAAGTACCTTCTAAATGCAATCATTTTCTCATGAGTATACAGATGTTGACTAAGTTGTGCGGTCACTTTGGCTGCAGTTGTTCGCTGTTTAGATATTACATTTTCCTTATATACCCGTAGTCTCTTTCATTGAACTTCTCTTTCTATCCACTACTTTGTTCCAGCTTGTCTTGCCAAGCTGTGTATTTGCTATAATGATTTAAGACACAATATTTTTAGATACGTCTAAAACTACTGTGTCTAAAATCATAAGTGAAGATGTTTCGGTAGCACTTGTTCCAACAAGATATGTTCCTACAATTTGGGATCTTTGGAAATATGAGAAGTCCAACATTTTAAGCTTTTAAAAAAAATTACTGGAAGACTTACAGAATAGAGCACTACCACATACTACTAGAATATATAACATTTATAAAAAACACTGGTTACTATTATTACATTTTAAGACTTACGAATTGTATTCAAAAATGTCACTTTCCTCACAGGTGCTTCTATTATTTTGATATTCACCTATATTAACAAATAATTAGTTAAAGATTGGTATTCAATATTTAGCAACATTCATCGTATTTTCAGATAATTTCATAGACAGGCGAAGACATAAAAATTCTAAATATTTAGTCTAAATACCCACACAGTATTTAACTAAACACAATTCTTTTCTTCATGATTGTACACAATATGACAGGATAATAATATTAAGAAGTTTATATAAGCAACATAGTCTTTATTATTCCTACCAATATATAAGTCTAATAAATTTTAAAATATCAAATAATTATTCTAAAATATTGCTATTTTCAATGTTTGAAACATTCTGCATATTTTCCTGCATCCATGGGTACCAAATATAATGATAATTTTGGCATAAGTTTTATATAATAACTTTTTTCATGAAAAAAGTTAATAATAAATGATCTTTTTTCATGAAAATTTAAAGATACTTTGTAATGCAAGCTTCTAACTGTCATGCAGGGCTGTGGGAAAAAAATTTATAATTTTTTGGATTAGGCTGAAACTTACATGTATAAAAATAAACTTTGCTAGGAGTTAGAACCAATAAGATTTGATATAACGTGGAACATATGCTTTATTTTAAATAAAACAAATAATTTTAAAATGTTTCCACACATATATATTAAAATTATATAAACAGTTAATTAAAAAACCTAGTAGCTGATTGAATTATACTTCAGAAACGTTTATTTGCACTATTATCTCATGAAATATGTATTATATTTTTTAATTAAATTATTAGTCTAAAAATGAAATGAATAATTTATTTTTGAAGTGGAATGGGGTTATTTTAAAAAATTCTAAAATCTAGCAAAAGTAACAATTTTATGCAGCTTCAAATTGACAACTACATAGATTAATAAAATTTATTTATAAGTTAGATGTATAATTTTAGGAAATTTTGAATTATTTATATTCACTTTTGTAGTTCGAGTGTTCAGAAAGTTATTTTCTCTAAAGATTATAGAAGTGACGTCATCTTTTGGCTATAAAGTCATGATTTAGCACAAGTATACTTACACAGCCAAGTTTCTTCCTGAAAACTGTTAACGTTTTCCAGGAAAACTTTATCTAATTATTAAAACGTAAATCAGTGATTAGGTTGAATGTAAATATGCGACTAAATTATTCATTGACATTAAAGTCACATTAATCACATGACTTATATTCCTTAAATATTAGAAAGCAGTAATGCAATGAGCATTATTAAACTTTACAAAATGTTTCTAAGTAAATTATGAAAGGATATGTAAAATTTAAAAAGTTTGCAAACAATTTTTTTTCGTAAATATTGCTTTGAGGAGAAATATATTTTAAACTTTCGAAAACTCTCCAAAAACTCTTATAATTAAAACTAATTACAAGAGTATTGAAACTAAACAACTTCATTTAATTTTTCATTAGAATACAAAGTCAGTCTAAATTAACGAAAATTTCAAACCAAGACTTATAAATCTAACGATACACTTAAAAAAAGAATATTATAATTTCGAAGTATCAAAAAGAGAATTTCGTTTGTTGGTAAGCAATCACATTTTGCATACGACGGCTAATTTGCCTGGTTAATCAATGATTAAAAATAGAGAAATTTAACAATGTTTATATAAATTCTAAGCTTTTTTAACATCAAAATCTGATGCTGAAATCGAATGTATGAAGTATTTAACTGATAGCAAGCACATTAAGCACTTAGCTGTTATTCCGATTACGTAAATAAACCATTGCCAATTTAAGTTCTAAAAATGATCAAGACAAATATTTGTCTCACCTGATTAAATAACTGACAAACTTTTTGCTGTATGAAAATAATTAATGTCTATTGGAAAGTATTTCTGATTTATTAAGCTTCAAAAATTCAAAATTGAATAACTTATTACGAATATGAGACAAAACTCAATTAGTTTTTCTTGGAACATGCCAAATCTGTTTTTTGCTCTAATACAATAAATCTATACATAAATAATGCAAATATGATTCCATAATAAATTCCGAAAATAATTTATTGATGTTCAAACTTGATTTCTAAATATGAGGCAATAACAAATTTTTCAAAAATGAATATAAAACATTGACATATCCCGAATAAATTTTTTTTGCTCTAATATTAAATGTAAAATAATATAAATATCAGAGAACAATAAATTTCAAGCAAAATTTATTTTGTGTTAATATAATATATAACTGATGAAAAGCGAATAATTTTTTCCCCTATGAAATTTGAACACATTCGAAAAACTTTCAAACCAGGAAATTGTTCGAGTTATCGAAAAATTCCTTTCCTTCGTATTTTACAATTTTTTTTCAGGTTGGATTGAAATAGGGCATGTTCATCTCGCTCTGAACACCGAAACTCGTAGCTGAAGGAACAAAGGCGATTGGAAGGGAATCGCGATATCAGGATAGGAAAGGATGCTTTCTGCGACAAATACCAAAAATGCCTCGCGGTCCGGAAAAAAAGCGGCCGAACGAGTCAAAAAGAAGCTTAGAGAGAAAACAAAATATGGCCCGGAGCGCAAAATTCGCGAATAGAGTCACACATAAAATGAAGGTAGGAAGTTGATGCACTTTTTTTTTCAAATATGTGTGTGTGAAAAGAGAGAGGTGGAGCTTGGAGTATTTGTGAAGGTCGACTTGTTGTAGGGCAGGCGATTCCACCGAGCCAAGCATGCTGGTTGCCCCAACTATGTGGACAAGCCACATATTTGTAACTTCGACTTGGCAATGCTGATTTCGTCGTTTGCTTCTACTATCCCTTGGTTAGGAAAGATTGCACCTGCCTTCCCTTCTTCTCAAGTTCTTTCGCAATCACCTGTATATTCCTCTCTCTTTTTTTATTTTTCCGATCCTGGATGCTGGTGTTGTTGTTGTTGAGAATTCTTACGCAATAAACCCCGTCGCAGTGATCTTTAATCCATTGCTGCTTTATCGCTTGATTCAACACACAAGAATTTGCGTTATTTTTTTTCTCGCATTATAACTTCTTTGCTTGTATTCTCTAAACTGATATTTAAATTTATCGGTTTTTTTTCTTTCGTCGTTTCTTTTAACTAGAGAAATGTCAGACGAAAAGATTATGTTTATAACTGTATAAAATTTCGAAAATTTTTTTCTTCGATTAATCTCTTCTTTAAGAAGTAGGTTTCTATTTGGTTAGATGTCAAAGGCTTGTTTCTTTTGACTGTTTTGTATTAAATACCATCTTCGACACTGGACAGCGGAAATAACTGCAAAGAAAAATTTAATAATGCTGAAATGTTAACTAAGCCAGCTATGTTATTGTGAAATTTATTTAAAAGATGGTGCATAATTGCTGTTTTATTTATGATTCAGGAATAGATGTGAAACTTTGAAGTAAAAAGACATTTGGATTATTACAAGTTGCAGCAAAGCTGATATTTTTAGTAAAAGTAAGTTTTTCTAATTTTTATTTCTTCGAGTTATAAATCTTTGATATTTCGTTCTTTCTAATATGTTTACTTTCGCACATTAGTAATCATTATAAATCTTTTTATCGTATTAAATTCCATTTAATTTAAGGTAAGAAAAAAAAATCTTGATAAAAAATATTACCTCTCAAAAATTTTATATTTAATTTTTTTATTTAAGCATTATATTAGAAATATCTATACTTTAACTTTATTCATTAAGTGAAAAGGCACAATTGAAAATTATATATTAAAATGAGAAAAAATGCAATTTTTTCAACACACCATTTTTGTTAACAGAAAATATTCAATTTGTTTAATAACAAATTCTGTGTATGTTATTTTCTTAATTTACCAAATGAATAGTATGATGAAATTTATTGCAAAAATTATCCATAATTACGAAAGGTTTCTTATAAGATTTTTAAGATTTTCAGTTTGCATATAAACTAAAATATAGGATAGAATTAAAAATAAATAAAAGTATTTTTCTAATATAGTTGACATAAAATTTTTTGAATCATATTCTATTTCTTTAAAAGCACATCGAACTCTTCAAATATATTTGGAAATAAAGTAAATAAATTTGAAAGAATGTTTTTATTTGTGATAACTTTTTCTCAGAAATATCAATTTTAAAAGAAATGTTTTTATTTGTCTTAACAATGCATATGTGTGTGTGTGCAAATTTATTTAAAATCTAAGTAGTTTTTATAATTGAGAATGAATGCAAATTAAAGTAACGTTCTAATTTTGAATTAGGTATTCAATAAAATTGCTTTTATATTCTATTAATTTTTGTGCTAGTAATTTTCACCTATAGAATATTTTAGAAATTAACTGTAAGTTTTGCCATCTTATCTTAATTTGCATAGGATGTATAATATATACTTTTGAAATTGGTATTTCTGAGAAAAAAGTTAATCATAAGAAATGTTGTCTAAACTGAAGGTTTTCAAGCATATACACTCCCTAAATCAAGAATTATAATTTTTTGTAATTGACATCTTAAAAATGTTCTTAAAATTTTTTCTTTGAAAAAAAATTAACTTTCAATACTCGCACCTCTTTAAAATTTCCTAAAAAATTTTTTTACACTGTTTAAATTTAACCTGAATCCTTCCAAGAACTGGATATTGTCAGAGCAAAATTTCCCTCATTGAAAGAAATTTTTTTTTTCTGTGGAAAAAAAGAATTGTAGTAAGAAAATTAATCAATATAATTGCTCTGAATACCTGGACAAATTACCAATTTCATGAACAAGAAAAAAATTCGCATCGACTATCAGAAAAAGCATAAAGTTGATAAAAAAAAAACATTCTAAAAAATTTAAAGACACGAAAACAAAAACTAAAAATGAATGTAGAAGAATAATGATTAATTTTATGGTTGAGTGCATGTTAAAGCATCTGCCTTTCACGTTTCACCGCTATTACATTTGACGTAAAAGCTTCAAAGAGATTTTTTTTCTAAATTTGATGAAAAATAATTTAAATAGTTTATAATAGTTATGAGATATTTTATGTTTCCGATATTTTCATAAAATTATATTACTAGTTCTTTTAATCAATTAGATACCCAATCAATAGAATCAATTAGATTAATCAATAAGCAATAAATATGTTTTAAAGATTCTTAAAGAAGAATTCTTATGTTTTCATTCTATATGATGCACACAAAAAATATAAGATTTATAACATTGTAAAAAATGCATTTATTAAAAGTTTATTGATTAACTTTTAAAAATAACTTATTAATCCTTTCATAGTTGAATTAATAAAATTTTGTAAAGTGTGAAAAAGGAAAACTTAACTCGATTATTAAATTATCAAACTTACTAATTATTTAATAAAAATAAAAAGTAAATACTCATGGTTTTTCCAAAAAAGTAATTAAATCTTAGAAAGTAACTTAATATTAATACAAAAATTCTTCTAGTAGTTAAATTCAGAAATAAATAAAATAAATGAGATATAAGTTTATTTGAAAATGAAAATCTGACCATGACAACTATTTAAAAATTGAATGATATTTAATCAAAATTACAATAATAAATAAAAATAATTAAATTTGTCATAAATATTCTCATAATTTCGTAAGTTTGTTGCAATAATAACTATTCGAGCTGCATTTCAGAATATATGAAAATTGCAAACTTAAAACAAATTTACCTATTTGTTTTTTTTAACAATTTATATTCTTTAAAAGAGAATTATTAATAATATATCATCTGTAGAACACTTTAATTTAATTTAAGTTTCATTAAATACTTCCTTATCGCGTATACACATACATACTATACATATATACTTTCACATAAAAGGAGAAACACTGAGCTTAAAAAAATATTTACGCCTATATATCCCTTACGCGTTAATACGTAAGACCAGCGGGGCTATCTCCAGCTGTGTCACGCATCGAATATTCAATACTTATCAAACATAAAATCGATGCATTTTCCCACCAGGTTACCGTTTCTACTATGCCTTAAATGAAAATACGACAAGAAAATAAAACTTTCAGCTATTATGTTATCTGATTCGCGACTCTGCTTGAAAATATTTATTATAATTAATATTATTTATTATAAGTTAAATTTTTATCACATTTTAAATAAATCACATTAGTTGTGAATTGATGTCCACTCGATTGGGGTGGAAATTTTGATACGAGAACCAATAATAACATGACATCATGTACAGTAGAGTGCCCTGTCTCAATTTGGTCATGTTTTCAATTGAGATAAATTCATTTGTTATGACCAAAGGCTTGAAGTAAGCAACTATTTATTTTGTGATCCGCTTATACATGTTTGTTTTGTTGATATAACTCAAAAATATAATATGATTGGTTATGTTTAGTAACTTTTATCACCAGTAGATGATACGATGATGAACAATAACTTAATAAAACATAATTTCTGGTTTTGAAAAATAACATTTTAATGTTATTATTGTTTTTGTTATCGGATATTTTAATCAAATTTCAGATAGCAATGATTTATCAAAAGTTCATAAAATGGAAACGTTTAATTGCTGATAATCTTTGAACAATGGTTTTTACTATAAAACACCAAGATTCAATTCACACATGAGAGAATAAATGTTGTTATGCTTTGGAATCCACTTGAAATTATAGATCCCATGTGGATTAACTTTCATGTGCATGTTAATCTGCGCTTTAGGTCCCCTACTCTGCCAACTTGGCGATAAATGCAGCAAGCATGGTAAACCAGACGTTTTTATAACTAATGAGCTCTTTATGGCAACCTCCGGAGGAAATAACTTGCGCTTTATCGCGCATGCTCATTAATTGGTTTTTTCTTTTAGCATTTTCATTGGTCGTTAATTAGTTTCAGTTTGAAAAATCGGTCGTTTTCATTGGTTGCTCATTAGTTTAAAACCATTAAAAATCGTATTCCATTATCGCCATGGCAACAACGTTTTTGAAAACCCGCCAAGTACGGGACCCACAGCACACTTTCGCCAAGTTGGCAGAGTAGGGGACCTAAAGCGCATTTTCACCCATGTGCAAAATATGATTATAGAGCAACAGATAAAAAAAATCATATTTGTAATAAAGCAGTCAAGTATTATTATCTTTTAGATAACACGAAAAAATATAAAAAATTGCATTCATAGCTCCAGTTTAATCTTTGAAATTGATAAGAAACTTAAAAGGTAAGTTTATGCAATTACATCTCTTGATGCAAGACTTTAATTGTTAATTAAGCTCATTTTTATGTGACATTATTGATACATACGATTCAGTATTACCATTGTTGATGACTGTCGCCTACACATTAAACTGAAGGACCTCAAGTTAACAGTCAAGGTAATTAAGTGTAGGCTTATAGACCTTCATACTCATTTTGCAATCGCCAAACGTGTCAGCAGGTCGCCAGTAACAGTTATCAAAACATGACATTTCATAGATTAGTTATCTCTGATTTCGTTACATCAACGTTGGCGATTTTATTAATTGAGATTTTAAATGTATATTTTGATTTTAAAAAAAGTGAGAATCATGTGGAGAATACTAAATGGTTCTTAATTTCATAACTAATATTACTTAAAATAATCTAGTCACGTGACAGGAGAATACTATTAAATGAAACTGTACTACATGCTAGAAATTATAGTAAGGCATGAAGATAGTTCTTTAAAAAAGAAAAAAGTTGAAATTATATATTTACGTGATAAATGTATTCCGAGTAAAAAGTCTACTTAATATTTCAAGAAAATAATTTAAAATAACATTTTTTCTTCCTTAATTGCATCTAATTTTTATGTTAAAAATACCAGTTAAGAACACCTACAAAATATCTCGAATAGGTAAAAATTGAATCTATTAAAATGTTCTCGCTGGTTCATTCATCAATAGCACATATTAAAACGTGACTTTTCAAATAGTATATTTAATTTTATTTTTATTAATCCTGATAGCTTTAGTAATTTAAGGCTTAAATGTACTTTTGGATGAAAAAGGAAACTTTTGAATTCAGCTGAGAATATTAAATGAGTGTAAATTTTAAAATTACCTTTATTACCTCAAAAATAATCAGATTATATAATAGTAACAAACTCAAAACACAATTAAATTAATAATTACTTGCTAAAAGTAATTAAAAATAACAATAATTCTTAAAATGTACAGGAATTTATAAATAAATAAACTTGGAATTGTGTTTTTATGTGACAAATGTATTTATTCTAAGAAATGAACTTTATTTCAACAATTTATTGGATAATTTAAAACAAAAAGTTCTTTCTTTCAACTTAAGTTATATATAGTTCATATATTTAAAAAATTAGGAAAGAAAAAACTTCCAACAGTAAAAAATTTTAATATTAGAACACATGCTATGTTTATTGCCTTTAGGTCGCATTTTAAAACTACTAAAATTTATTTATTATTCAAAAGTTTTGTTGCAATTAAATTTCTGACTTAAAATTGTATGCTAGTAATGATTAATTTCGAGACTGGACTGTGAAAACCCTTTTTACTCAGATATTTTCTGTACAATGGATTTCGATTTAAAAGTCTTCAGTTGACAAGATTACAGATAAAAAAATGTACGATTAAGTTTTTAAAAAATCAACAAATTTATTTTTGTAATTAATTTTCCAGGCATTGTTCATATGAAATTAATAATTCACATGAGCATTATTCTAGACCAAAATTTCCCCGCAAGGACTTTTTTTATTACTCCTATATACTACTAGTATAGTTTCAAGTAGTGATTCATGAAATGAAAAAGTATTATATAAAGCCCTATATGTACAAGTAATAAAATTGCTTGATATTATATTCTGATTCATTAGAACTAACTTTTAAATTTTACCACTTTCTGTTTTTAATTCAATATTAAATATACATTTAAATTCTCGAAAAACTGGTATGGATACCTAATGCAGTGTTTTACTATCAAACAGAGTCTTGTAACCTGACGTGACAAGGACTTAACTAATATTTGAATGTATCCATAATGTGTGTTTTTAATACCATAAATGTCACAAGATATTCCATTAATTCAAAGGTGATTAAATAAAATACGATAATGAGGTATCCCTTCTGAATGGTATCAAGATATGCTTTATCATGCTGAAGTCTAAGAATTCAAACAACTAATGAAATAGCATGAAGTCAATTTCCCAATTGAAATTGTCCAAATCATCCTGGTTACAAAATGAACATAAATATATGTAGGTTATTAGATAGGATGCTCGCATATTTGTCTCTTGTTAAATTTGTTTTTAGATACTTCAAAAGTTTCATGTCACGCGAATTACACACGTCCCGTACCATCACAGAGGCACCACTAGCTTGAAATATCTATTGTTGACATATAGGATTTATATAAAATAGAGTTTCCCCCATATACCTTCATGAGTTCATTTACCCGATACAATGGAAAACGAAATTTATCAGATCAGGCAACAAGTTTCCAGTCAACAGTTCAATAGCGATGTCAAGGTGAGACGTAGAAACTTGTGCCGAGCTATCAACAATAGTACACGTAGGAACCTATAGTTTTGAAAACCCATACCAACGATGATCCACAGCATTGTTCACACGCAAATGCTCTTGCAATAAAATCTACATGAGCTTGAGTAGGCGTTGCATAAGTATCTCATTTGAGAATTCTTGTCGCCAGTCAGTTATCTCGTTTTTCAAAGGTCTTTTTTTCTAATGCGCCACACTCAGAGATTTGATGTTTTACTGAACTGATAATACTGATAGCGTGTTAGTGAAATGATCATACTTGAAAATCAAAACGTCATCCCTTCTTCGGTGAATGCTGTGTCCCCTATTTCACTTGTCGACTCTAAGTAACTTGAATTTCAAAAATTTACTGTTATAACTGTGAGTAAGTGAGTAGCAAGATACTTCCCAATACCTAAGTTGGTCTCTACTAGTTAGATGGAAGCTGCCAGGAGGAAGTCTTCGGATTTTAGAAGTAGAGAATAAGTAGGAAACCCTTAATACTTGACAGGCATCCCACAAAGGTATCTTTTCACTTGGAGGACATTGTGATCGTGACTTATTTAATTTGCTTTAAATGCTTTCAGTGTACGTGACAGATCTTTGATTATGTCAGGATTCTAATGAATAACTTTATGACAGTAACAATCTAGCCACCATGGAATCTCCGTTATTGGAAAACAATTTAACAATTGTACTAAAAACCAATTTTTCTTATATAATTGTTTACCGTATAAGAAATATAAGAAACTATCGATGATTTTGTATATCACTATTATTTGCATATGCGCATCTGTACCAATTTTTTCTGCCTCTTGAGTGTAAAATATACCATTTGAATATTATTATATAAAATCTTCTACTAACTATCCTCTTCATAATAGGCAGACATTTAGAATATTTTTCCCAAGACCGGTGTGAAAAGTAATTATTTTCGTTTTGCAAAAAAGGATCTATAGTCAAAACAAAAACTTTTTAAATTCTTCTCTGTAATGTCATTGACGACAAAATTCCTAAAGCGTGTTATCTCAACCATGTCCTGTACGCGTTTTCCAAAACAAAGCTATTTGTTAATGCTTTTGACAGCTTTATCTCAAAACTAAATATTACTTGTGAAAGTTTCTAGTCATGCTTCTGCAAACGGAAAATATTATTCCAGTCACATTTTCTTTCATTTATGAGAAATAATTAATTTGGGGAGAAGATCATTTTTATATTCTACATTTTTTTCAATAATTTATTTTCTTTTTCATACTTTTAAAAATCTAATAATTATATTAAGTACAGTATGCGTACTCTTATTGCGTACTTAAAAGACATTCTGTGTGTGTGTGTGTGTGTGTGTGTGTGTGTGTGTGTGTGTGTGTGTGTGTGTGTGTGTGTGTGTGTGTGTGTGTGTGTGTGTGTGTGTGTGATTTAGATAAAACATAATACCATTTATGATGGTATTACGTTTTATCTAGAAAGAATGATGTTATGAATATATGTCAAAATTACTCATGTAATAAATTCTTATTAATAGAAATAGAAAAAAAATATTTTTCATGTCATTATTCTTTTACGTAGAAAACAATATTTCATTTGTTGAAAAAAAAAAACAGTAATATCTAAATTTAAATTAATCAGTAATCTTGTAATCGTTTTTAGTGGTATTATAACGCTGTTAGAAGATTTTAAATAATGATTACAACATTGTTAAGATATTTTAAACAATAATTTTTCACGACATATGGTTATAAAATTTACTTTGATTTTAAACAGTATGGCTTATCTATCCATAGATCTTTCATTATGTACTCCACATTTTTTATTTATCTCGTATACATTATTATAATTTTACTAACATATTAAGTAAGTTATTATATGTATGTGTTGCCTATTTTGCTAATAGGTACTTTTTTAAATGATTTTACAAATTCAAGAAAATAATCCTTATCTTAAGAAAAATCTACTTTAACAATCTTTAGAAAAACTTATATTTTTAGTAACAGTTCTCCCAGTTTCTAAAAACATAATTCAAATTATATGTAATTAGCTCATTCATCATAAGCCCTAGTATTTTTTATATGTTGTAATAATGTGTCACTGATGATAAACAAGAGCTAAAAATTGTTGTAAAACATTTGTACATCCTTCGCATGTTGCATTCTTGGGAGACTTCAGATATAATGGATCGTTTTCCCATGTGTCCAGGGATGAAACACGAAAAATTCCCAAGTAGCAACTCCTAAAGATGTGCATGCAGAAAAATGAAATGTTATGTTTATCTGTTTTGATTCAACAGACGCCGTAACCTCTTTTTTACTCAGAAGAGCGTAATTAAAATTTCTATACCACCACAATAATATTATTTTATTTGTCTCTACTAAGAGATCACTCTAGTGAAAGAGAAGAGAGTGTCGTTCTCCCATGTTTACTCGGTAGCGTGTTCAATACCCGACTCATGCAAAGGTCATCTTTCTGAACAGGTTTATACTCGCCAATCTTTCGTTGTTTCTGATGTTTATTTGAAGGTGTAGTATGAAAGTTCTGAAAATACGGTAGAAAACAGGTGCCAATCGATTACTTCATCATGATTCAAAATTAAGAGATGGCTCACTGTTCAACAACTTCAGTTGCAAATGTGTTGCAATAACCTAATTCAAAATAATTAATATGTGTGGTTACTACCAATAGCACAAAGTGAGCATATTGAATATTATTTACACGCGCTATATTCTAAATCATTTTTATTTGTAATCAACATATTTAAGTATTATCTTACAAAAAAATAATTTCGTAAATTTAATTACTCATTTTTATAAATATTAGAAATTATTCTTTTATAATTTTGATTACTTATCTATTTCCAGCTGTATCTTTCTTACGACAAAAGCAGTATATTTCTTACAGTAAAGAAGTCGAAATCTAAAATGTTTTCTTTCGCTTTACCCCAAGTCATATCATTAGGACGTTGGAGTTTTTAATATTCATAAGCTTTAGCAGTATGACGTTCTTCGATGATCAAAGAATTAATTCACTACCACTGGGCATAAAAGAGACATTTTTTTGGCATTGTATTATGGACTGCCCGATGGTCTTAGATTATTGAAAGGTATTTTTAACCTCCACTGCGTAATTTCCTTCAAAGAGTAATAAATAGTGGCCCGTATTCATTTGTCACTAGGAAAGAAACCAAGAAAGACTTTCATAACACCCATCTTGACCGAAGTGCAGAAATGAAATATCCATCTCCCATTGTCCCATAGTGGCTGGGATCGAACCAGTGACTTTACCCTCTGAAGAGTGATGCCCTACTACAAGGCCACGGTGAGCCCTTAAAAGGACTTCTTAAGCCATTTGGCATATGAATGAAAAGGAGTTTTCAAACTTCTATATCAAACACAATCATGTGAAATTTTATTATTTGTAAACATTACCTACGCTTTCTTTTCCATTTAAATAAATTTTAATAGAAACGAGTTTGTTTTCGGAAAAAGAATGAAAGGGACCATTCTGTGTATTTATTTAATGCGGAATTCCAAATTCAATATATTTTTACGATTCAATATTGTCAAATAGTAAGATTTATTTATGACATAAAAATGATAAATTAACTATTGCTTAAGATTCTATAATTAGAAAGATGCTGGTAGATTTAAACTGAATAATGTTTGCAAAATGTGCAAGAAAGATTCTTGAAGGAATAATAACGAAATTATTTTATTAAATCTATTACCAAAAAAAAAAAAAAAAAAAAAAAAAAAAAAATTGAAAAAAAAAATTGAAAAAAACGCTTTTTTTTTATTTTCATATTCTGCCAAATACATTCTCATAGCTTTTAATTTATAATTGTTTGCGAATACAATTACACATTTTTTAAAATTAATATCATTGAGTTATATAATTTCATAAATTGACATTAATTTCCATATTTCTCCACGAATTTTTATGAATTTTTTTTGCATAAATTAACATAATTGATATAAAATAAGAAATACAACTTTGTTTCCAAAGCGATCTTAATAAGAAATAAATGTAAATGAGAAAAACGAAATTATATATTTTATTAAATCTATTACAAAAAAAATTATTTCCTCTAATTCTCACATTGGAAAAAAATGCTTTTTTTCTATTTTCATCAAGGCTAAAGTAATTACTTGTAACACGGAAATTGAAATTATATAAGCATGAAAAAAAATTAATTAAAAAATAATTTTTTGCATGAAGTTCAGTGGAATAAATAATTTGTTGAATACAAAAGAAAAGTAATTTCTTAGTGTTTTATTTTCTTTTTTAATTTGCTAATTTTTAAAACAAAGTATAAAAAATTTCTAGAAATCTTTGGAATGTGAAGATAAATATGATAAATTTTAGAATTAGCTTGCAAGTTTCATATTATAATAGCTATCAATTCAAGATTTGGTTGAAGGGCAGAATAGGAAAAACTTATCAGGAAGCCCCATGCCCACACAGGGCTGCGTTGCCAATACTAATAAAGATGATTAATTCAAAATTATTTTAAAAACTTGACGAAAACCAACATTTTTTGACAAAGAGTTTTCCCCTTAATTTTCCATCATAATTAAATATTTATAAGCTGATGAGGTTTCGAATTTTCTCTTAATTTTTGTCTCGGTCAAGGTCATTTTGCTTTGTCAAGCTCATGGAAAAATGGTTAAAACCGGTGCTTTCGGTTCAACAGTTCATAAATTCGATTCCCATCTCAAAAGCATTTGGAATTGCCCATTTTAATCAAGTTTAATCTGCAATTTAAAGGACTCCATTAATTATACGGGTTAAAAAATGACTTTAAAATGAGAAATAAAAATACATTTTCATTTTATTTTAATGTGAAATTTTACTTATTTTTACTTCTATCTATATGTTTTATTGACTATCAATGAATTTTCCAAATGAATTTTAAAATTTTTTAAATTCTTTTGAATCTTTTTCTAATTATATTTTTTATTCTTTTTTTTTGTCAACCATTTAATTTATATATTACTACAAGTAAATTTTCCAGTGGATTCCTTCATATAAAATTAATAACAAAACATGAAAAATACATAAATTTATAATACTTTCATAATTTAATAATTTATGCAAATTATATTTCTTTTAAAGAAAAAACAGAATTTTAAATTTTATTAATATGATTATATAAAATTATTTTAATTTTTAATTTATTGGTACTTAAAAATATTTTTCGATGGGTATTTTGTTTAAATTATCTTTTCTTAATATGTTTGATATTTATTTTAATGCTGCACTCCTAAATAACTTGCGATATGGATTAATGTCTGTTTAAGATCAAAGTTAATCTATATCACAGTAAATTTTTTACTTAATTTTAACATCACTTTCATTGTCTTTAAATCTTATTGAAAAGTATGTGAAAAGTATTATTTTGTTTCCTTGGAACTTTTTGGTGAAAATAATTGTTTGCAGAGAACAATAAATAGACGAAGTTTCACTTAATTATTATGTGCTGATACCATCTAAATAATAGAGCTAAATTCTGAGACAGTTACAGGGAATAATGTCGATGCACACACATATACTTTTTATAAATCATTACTAGGTTGACAAACTACAACACATTGACTTTTAAGTAAATAAAAGCAATGTATCAATCTAATCAAAAGAAGGGAAAAAAATCATATGGCAATTTTATGTATAAAAATATTTCAATTTCAGCTAAAAATTGCAATATTTAGTGGTGAAAAGTGTAATATGATCGACTCAGTTCAATGTACATTCTTAGAAATATGTACATTGATTAAGTTCTTAAAAACATTTTGGAAAAAGAGACCATTTATTAAAGAAACCATAGTGCCTTTATTGGAAATAAGAATTTTAGTTTTAAATGAAGATTATTCCCTTATTTTTAAGTTATATTAAAATTTATTAAAAACTTTGTGATAGGGTAGAATTTTGTAATGGTAATTTTGGATTTGTACAAATTTTTGTAGAGATTATAAAGAAATAAGTTGCTAGTTTTTAAGCTTTAAAAGTACTTATTTAAATACTTTATTAAACTTATTTAAATATTTTAAATATACTTATTTAAATATTTTAAGCGTTGCAATGAATAAAATTTTATTTATGTTATATTGAATAAATTAAATTTATTTATTTAAATGAATTGGTATTTAATTCTCCACTGTTTATTTTTAAGTCAAAATTTTTAATGTTACTCTTGAATTACAATCTTAAGAAATAAGAATAAATTTCCGGCTAATAAATGCGAATTATTTAGTAATAATGAATATTCATAACTTTATTACTTAAAACAATGAAAAGGAAACGTTGTTTGAAATATAAAAAAGTGGTATGGAATATGGTTCTGGCTTGAAAAAATCACTGATCTGAAACCAAATATTAAATCTAAGAACACCATACGTTTCAGTTGATGATATCTTTATAAATTATGTATTTAATATTCGTATGTTCTACATTATAGTTTTGTTTGCTATATAGACTATGAAATGATTAGTCTTTCAGCGCATATTAATGAAGCAATTATGAGTAATGTCATCTCTATTCTATTCAAAATGGAAAATTGTATAGAAGGCTTCTAGTCCGAACATTGCTTTTGAGCTTTAGTCTTTTCCTCTTTGTAAAGGTCATTTTATGCCTCTTATTAAAAGGAGATATTCCCTAAAGTATATGCCAAAATTCAACAGCGGTAGGAAGGTGCTTAAATTGGTATTAATGATTTTTCTAAATGTTGACGTTTGCCTAGTTGAAATCCGTCGAATGTCATGTGAATATAGGACTGATGAGTCCAATGGAACCATAAATGTTGATTTATAATGACTAAAAGTCTCTACCGTCCAAGGGGACATCCATGTTGTCGTCTTTATCATGCCCGATCGATCATACATCAGTGACGGTTATGATAGGAGTGCCATTGATTATAAGCATAAAAATGACTTTCTTTTTATGTAAAATTTATTTTCTAATTTATAGATTTAGTAAAATATGATGAAATAATAAATTTATTAATCTTTGCTTAGGCCACTAAGAAATCAATAATGTTAAATTCGTCAATTATTATCTCGTTACCGAAAAAATAGTCTTTTATAAGCCTATGTCAAGCATTATGAACCAGGAAGTGTATGGTATGCAACATACTATGTTAAAAGTTGACTATTATGAACTCTACCTTGCATTTAACTCTTACGATCTCAATCATTGTTGAGTGAGTGTCACAGTGTATCATAGTTTTGAGCAGAAAAGTACCACATAAAACTGTTATATATTGAAGTCAATGTGATTATTGTGAAACTTCATCAAAAAATAAAAAAACGGAAAATAAAGTAAAAGAGCTAAATATATATATATATAGGACAATAGACTATCAGTACCAAGCCCAATACTGTAGCGACTTCCGTTGATATTGCATTAAAAACAGACATTCTTACAGTAATGGGTGTAATAAAAGGCATTAGACTCAGACGTGATAGCAATGCGTTTTTTAAAAGGAATACCAAATCTGCATACTTTATCAAAATAATCTCGCGAGTAATGGGGAGTGTCATTGGGTCACATTTCGATTATCTCTTGTTCTTACAACCGATAGTGCTGACAGCTACTACATCATTTCTGAAGAATTAAAGTCCGTGTCAGTGTCCTTTCTTGGAAGACTGCATAATACCATCTTTCAACTGGGTAATGTTCGATCATTTGTTCTCATAATTTTTCAGAGATAATTTTCGATAATTGCTCCATACAGCATGTTCTCTAGATTTTTCACACAATGAGAATATTTGATTATGATTTGCACAGAATATAGCTGTCATACAAATTACAGACTCTGATCTCATAGAATAGAAAGTTATATTTTATGAAATACTTCAGAATAAGAATATTTCAATGCAGAAATATTCCCAACAGAATATCTCTGCATTGGAAAAACTAAAAGAGATGGCGTAATATTCCAATGGGAATGAAGCTGTAAGAGCATAATAACAATATTGAAGAATAAAAATTTGAAAAATCGTTTTCTTTTTTAAAATTATAATGAATGTACTCTTTTCTAAGACATGATTTTAAGAAAACAAATTTTGCATTCAAAATTTCACATTTGATTATGACTTGCCCAAGGCAATATGACGTCATCATTTGCCTATTGTCACGATTATAAGTTCTCTCCGTGATATAGAAGATTCATGATATGAAGCATTAACTACCTAACAATATTCTAATACAGAAATATTCTTATTTCATTGTACAAAGCAGAACTTATATAGTGGATAGAAAATAATTTGACGATGTGAAATCCTAATACGACAAATTGCTATGATATACAGCAGTGACTTTAACAATTTAGATTTTACAAAACATTTAAATATACCCATCTCTTCATTTATCTTATATAAAGGAATTTTGAAATAATATTCTTTAAAAGATACAAAAATAAAAGATACATTTGAATACACGTAATGTTTTTAAATTTTCACTTGTGGTTTTGAATTAGTATTCATTAAACATCATTTGTGAAAATTTGAATGATTTCACAATGAATTATTTGAAACATTTACATTTTCACAAATAATTTTATTTTTTTCAATTTTTATTTAAATTTTTCAGTTTATTTTTAATCATACTATTTTTTGATGGAAAGCGAAATTGCAACATATTATGAAGATAATTAAATAAAAAATATTTTCCAAAGTATCTACATACATTTATATTTAAATTAATATAAGAGTATATCCTTTTTTTTTATCAAATATATAGCTTGAAACTTAACATTTTACACACACATATTGCAGATATTCATTTCAGATATTATTATCTATGATATGACACAAGAAGGTTGATTTCAGAATGTGAATGCAACATTCTAAATCAGGGATAAAATAAATAAATAAAATAAAATAAAATAAAAAATTGAAAACTAGGGGTTAATTTCAAGATTAGGTCTAATAAAACATTATAAGAATTCTGTTGTTATGATGAACTTATGAACTCATAGCAATTTTTAATATTCAGAAAACTAAATGTAATAAATAAGTAAATAAATAGATAAATCATAAAGTATTATATGATTCCCATTAATATCTCTAACTCTTCTTCAAAATGTAGTTTTACGTTTAATATTGGTTACATGGTAAACTCAATGAATTAAAAAGCGCGTGTTCTGAGTGATTCAAGAATAAATACGCATAAATTTCATGCTCTTTTAGCTGGTCTGTCATTACGAAGTTAGAACTTAATTTTCAGTTCATTTATTTTGTATAATTCTGAAATACAAAATCGTCAACACCCTCTGACAAGCGGAGCTTTCAGGGAACACTGCTCGACAGAGGCGTTAACCAAAGAATATGCTTATGCTAATTACTTAACTAAATAATATAAATCCGGTTATTGCCTTTTTTTATCCCCCCAAATCATAACTAATATGCCGAGAAAGTTCGTACTGAATGAACCCACTCAAGAAGGTTATGACTAATTTTTGAGAAATCTGGGTGTGTTGGACAAACTTTCTTTTTTGGGCGGAAAGTGATTAGTTTTCGGAATAACGCCCACTTTGGAAGACTATGCAAAAAAAATTCTCGTTTTAGTTGAGTGATCCAGGGTCGAGAAACCCTAGTGATCGGAAGTTCGATGGGCCTATTGAAGACATCTTGAAGTTGAGGGTAATCTTAGTCATAAATAATTCCCCCTTTTTCTTAAGTAAAAAGTTTTCATTGATTATGTGTTATTTCTATGATTAAATATTAACAATTATTAGATAAACTAGATAATCGTAAGTTTAATGTTTCAAACTTATTTGATAAAAAGTAACCAAAATAGAAAATTCACCTATTTGTTAAAATGTGTTGTTGTTACTGATGACACTCGGCAACGCCAAGCTCGCCCTTCAAGAGACTAGGCGAATGAAGTCAGAGAGAGAGCGTCTTTCGTTTTTGAATAGAGCACTCTCATACGAAAGTGGAAGTACGACTTTTGGCTCATAGATGGCAGCACCATCTGAATGTTCCAATTAAGAAATTGAAACCAGTGGGAACATGGAGGACATTGCGACCCGACCTATTTTACATGCCCAACTCGCCATTTGTGAACACGACGGATCTTCGGCTAAGCCGGGATCCGAACTCGCCACCTTTTGGTAACGAGAACGACCCTCTAACCAACCAGGCCAACACGCCTGTTTGTTAAAATGTATTTTAAGTGTTCTCATTTAACTTTAGAGAAAATCGATAACAGAAATATCAAAAAATAAATAAATAAAAAAGTAATAAATTTCCGAAATTGTGAAGAAATGTTGAACAGAGATATTGCTTATGCAAGATTAAAATATTTATTCTTAAATATACCAGTCATATTGCTGTAAATCAAACTAAGTATTGAAATTTATTCAATAAAATAAATAAATCAGAGTTGCAGCATCTACTTTCCAAAATGCGACTCTGAATGTTTTCACATAATTCTAGCGAAAAGTCTAATGCAAAACTTCCAAGGAGAAAATGTTCTGATATTGAAAAGAGATATTTCATAGAATTATAAATGTGTAAACAATATTAAGCTTAGAAAAGATTTTTCTTTAAGACTCATTCAATAAAACCAAATCTTTCTAGGCGTAATCTAATATAAAATTTATCTGATATTATTTTGAAGTGATGCTACATAAAATTATAAATGAGTATGAAAATTGCATTTAGAAGATTTATTTCTAAATCTAATTATCTTATGACAGAGTATTAACAGTATTTAGATAGTTATGAACCAAATTATATGTGTGTTAAGATACATTTGATAGAAATAAAAAATGAGGCTATGTTTCAAACAATTCTTTGAACCAAATAACTACATGGAAGAATCAAATGCCATCAATGCACAGTGTCAGAATGATCCACATTCTGTCACTGAAGTGATGTGCATGGAATTACGAATGCACGTGCAAGCTATGACTTACAATATTTATTCACAAACCTAGTGTTCTATAGAAACCTAATTTTTTCTAATCGTATACTAAAAATATTTAATAAGACGGATAAATAAAATGATATTTTATTTATTGTATTTTTTAAGTTCAGTGGAAGATTTATTCTACATAATGTATTCTACGTTAGTTCTGGGGTTATCATTAAAGAAAGTTGTCTTGAAATTGGATTACTTTATAGAATAATTGAAACGTAATCAATTTATCAAAGATAAAAGCATGAAAATAATCAAATATTTTCTATTTTACTATTCAATCAAATATTTTACTATCAAATATTTTATTTATATATTTCTATCAAATATTTTACTATTCCTTTCACTGACAATATCTCCTCATTTCCTTTTTCTCCTTCATTAATTTTATTAAAAATTCCTAATGCATCCAGGCCGAGCTCGCAACTAAATGTTAAGTAGTCAAGAGTTAGCAGGATCAATTCTCACCTTACATTTGTTATAGTTCATGGTTAGCTTTAAATTGCAGGCCCTGGTCAAATTATCCTTCTGTGTAAAAAATGATCGTAGAGTGATAAATGACCCCAAAGATTTCAGAAAATAACTTTCCCATTTAGATAGTTATTTTGCTTTCCGGTATTCATCTATATATAAAATTTTTATATCTTAAGTGAGTGTTACTCTAATAAAAAAGCAATAAATATTTCTTTGATTGTAAAATGAGGATGTATAGTTAACGCGATAATAATCACTTAAAACGCCTAATTAAAGTCACGTGTATGCTGAGGTAGGTACTATGGTGTACTCTAGGTATTTGTTCCTCAGTTATGTCATTAGACAAAGTAAATAACCTTAAGCATATGCAACTATGAATTGCCAAAGTAAAGAAACAATGTAAAGCGATGTGGGTAATTATGGTAATCGAATAAAATAAAATATGCAAATGAAATTGGAAATCATTTGAAGGAAGATGGAGGTAGGTAGTTTGAGTTTTATGGCACAAGGTCCAAGAGAGGACATGCTGCGCCGAGAAGGAAGATGGAGAGCCTAGCATTCAATGTATTACGAAGATTACTGTTCTATCTTACTTAGAAGTCTTTCGAGAAAAAGTTTAAATATTCTGCAAACACACATGACTTAAATGTACTACGGAAATTTAAGTCATGTGTGTTTGCAGAATATTTAAACTAGTCTTTATAGGAAACAGATATTATTTAATTCATTTAAATTATCTCCTTCCTTAAAAGAAACAATTACTGAAAACAAAAAAATACAGAAAAATGCTTTTTCAAGTTAATAAAAAAATACAATTTTATATACGAATACAAGAAACTGGATAAATATACGAATTAAAAATTTAAACAATAAGATTACACAAAAATAAAATGTCCTTAATATTTTTTTGATTACATTATCAAAAATGTGATATGCAAAATCGAATTGCATTCATTTTTTTTATTAGAAAGTGAAATTATACATCGATTTATAAAACAAAGTAATTAGCATTCAAATTTATCACAATTGAAACATTTTGCGATAAAATTCAAACTTTTTAAGGGTTTCTCTCACGATGATTTCAATTTTTGAATCCTAATCCAAAAAAATTGCTATCCATAAATGAATATAAAAATTTTAAAATTAACAAAACGTCAATTAATAAACCAAAAATGTTTTTATAGTACTTTAATTTCCACAATAAATAATTCTAGTAATTTGTGATTACTTTTATGTTTTAACAAATATTTCAGTTGTTGAATCTCACTCTTGTTCAGTTAAAAATAAAGTACCTTATTTTATAATTAAAATATTTTTCGCTAGCAATCTTCTTAAATAATTCTAGAAAAACTCTGCTCTATGTGAAATGTATAGCATCGACTTTTATACACATTTTCTTAATACCATTCACATAAATTTAAATGTCAGGGAATCGCTTAAATAGGATGCTCTGTATTTTCAAAGTGGTATTCTTATTTTATATTAAAAAAAAGGAGTTTTATAATTTTATCTTTAAAACTAATAATCATACATGCAGAATTTTTTATTTTCAATTTATCTTTTGTTATTATAAGATATAAACTTGAATAATTGTAAAAATTGTGAATTTTTTTATTTGATTTGGATTTTACTCATAAAAGTTTAAGGGCGGTTCTCCGAATAAAATTGTAAATTATGTGACAAAATTTTTTATCCGCAAGATCGAATTAGTTTCAGAATGAATGTTAATATCATTCACATTAAAATGATCCAAATCATAATCAATAAAAATTTTCCAATGAAACTCATCTAGTCAAGCAGGGTTGAATCTTAAAAACATTCAAAAAATATTTTCATTTATAGAAAAGTAGTTTGATTTCAGAAAAATAAATAAATAAATAGTTATCCAAAAAAATAAAATCTCCAAGATATTTGTCAGAAATTTCGGTCCAAATATTCCCGTAAAAATATGCACAAAGAATGCGGTAAGTGTTTTATCACACGAGACTCTGTAAGAACCATAACCGTGTCGTTAGTAATCCTTATTTACAGTCTCAATACTTGACTTGTCTGTGAAAGTATTCGCTTTCTTGCGGGGATGACGGCGGATTACAACATTTTTGAGCTCTTAGGTTTCGTAAAACTTTGAAAAGTAAAATCTGTTTAAAAAAATAATCATGCATTTTGAAAACTGCGATCACTTCCTGGAAAATATTCATTTCCTTCATAGAAAATAAAGGTGACACCGTTCTTTAATTTCAAGATTCTGAATATAAACTCGGCTGAATGATGATTGATAGATCAATCAATCAAAGTTTTTGCATGTAAAAGTTTTTTTTAACTCTCATTTTAAGATAAGTTTCGCATTCTAAAATACTATTAGCTCATTAATTTTTAAGCAAATAAGGGTCGGAAAAGTTTTAATTGGATTTAATATTTAAAAATTAAATTAAGCACACAAAAAAAAGATAGATTTGCTAAGTAATCAGCAAATATCTAATTTAAAATTAGAATTTATAATTTTTGTTGTTTGAATCATTTCTGATAAATAAAATATTTTTTATATTTATATAGTATATTTTTTTAATGCATGTAATTTTAAATGAAAAGAATTTATTTATCAATTTCTTCTATGTTTAATTATTTTTTTAAGTAATTATTTTGTTTTCTTAAAAAAATTAAATGCTATACCACAGGTTGTTTTGTAAAATTTTTCTTGCAACTTTTAAATTAATAGATTATTTAAAAATGTATTTTAAGGTAACATTTGAAATACATTATTTATTGACATAAAAATGATTAAAATTAAATAAAAATATTTCTAATGTTAATATTTGTAATTGAATAATAGTGAACTATTATTCAAATTGTACTTGAAAGTATTTGAAAGAAAATTATTTCCTAGATTGTGAATTTTTTGTAGTTGAAATTTTATAAGTATGAAGACAGTTTTTCAAAGTTATAAATTTAAATACTGGTACTTAATGAGATACTTAAATAGCAGGATATTTTATATCAGACATCGTTTAACTGATAGCTCAATTACTAAAGGTTGAGGTAATGATTTTTAAATTTTTCTGCATACTACGGCTTTTAATATAAAAACATTATTTAATGATAAATGTTAGAGTTGTAGTATAAAAATGTTATCAAATGTCTCAAGAGAGCAATCCAGAAAACTTCCAAGCACTCACCCTTGATAGATATGTATCCAGTAAACACAAACACGCATCACTCTTTCGCTATTCAGTAATGACTGGGATTGTACTCGGAAACTTTCACTTGTAGTCTTATTACTTCCATTTACCATTTTTATGAAGTGGTTTTGTACAGCTTAAGTAAATATATTAATTTTAGACGGGTGTAAGGTTTTTCCGCGTACCAGAGGATTTTTCATATTATTTTAAATTGTAGGGTCTTAAAAGAGGAAACCTGAAATTTTCTGAAGCATTTATTTCAATAGACGTGCATGCAGAAACACAACATCCATTTTCAGTAGTTCAATAGTAACTTGTATCAAACCCAAGACATTTTACTCCAAAATGAGTGGTCTCATTAATAGGCACAGACTTTTTGTATATTATAAGAGTTAAATTATTCACTACTCTATGCATATGAAACCATTAAAATTGTGCAGTGCATCATACATCAATTTAATTTAATTCTTTTGGGGAAAAGCCAGTTATTCGTTTTAGTTTTCTATATAAAATTTAGATATAAGAAAGTATAAAATATATAATAGCCTTAGATTTCGCCATAAGAGAACTTATGAACAGTAAAAGTTCCATAAGCTCATATATCCTTTGTTAGAGTGACATTGATAAAAATATTTATGTGTCAACCTCATTATTAACATGTTTCAAAATGACGAAATTTTCGTGATGCTTAGACACTTCACTCGATAGATATAAGCGTTTGGAAAATTATTTCAATAACTGCCAAAAATATACAACTAAATTATTAGTAAGTAAAACTGATCTGTTGGAAAGAAAAGGGCTCAGTTATCGGTCTCATCACGTGATTGTGGATCAAATTCGAGTAGTTCGCCATCTTTAAGCAGCTTCATTTGGCTGAAATTTGAATGAATGAACTAAAACGAAGTTTAATCAAAATAAAGGTATAACCATTGAAATATATAACTCTAAGAAAACACAAAATGATATTGAAGAAAAGTAATTACTTTAATTATACTTAGTGATGTACTATTTATATTTAAAGTTAAGGTTTGTTTTGAACCATTTTCATGCAAAGCAGAATAAATTGTTTGGTGAAGTTATTAATGGATTAAGTAATATTATCTTAATTATTGATATTATAGTTACGAATCTAATACTGTTGATTTATCTAACTAGATTGCTAAATAAATTTACAGTTATAGAAAACATTTCGAACGAACTATTCATTTAAATGCCTAGATTTGAAATTCTAAAATAAACGGAAAATGAATGGACTAAAATGTTAGTAGTGTAAGGTCTCACACATAAATCATTATGATAATACATCATTATGATGATAAAATATAATTGAAATATTATCATATTTTTATTATATTTTGTTATTATATAATATTTGACATCATAATTAAGGAATTAAGTATTTTACATTTACCTAACACATTTCGGACAAACTAGTATTTTAAGTATCAATTTTTAAAGTTCGAAAGTAAACACAATTATATTAATTTCTTATACTTAATGACGGTTCAAAACGTTGATTTCAGAGTGTCTGTAAACCATGTATTTGCCCAAACTTTATACGTCAGATATTTTCTGTTGTTCTCATAGAAAATACTTAGATAAACAATAATAATCACTGGAGACAAAAAAAAATGTTCATATAACTGATACACATTTGCAAAGTAGGACTTCAATGTATCCACGAAATTTTACTAGATGTCACTCCCTCGATGAAAATACTATTACAATATATCAATTAAAAAATCCTCTGATTAATTATAATTTAGTATGATCGAGGAGTTTTAATTAATAATAATTCTGTTTCATGACACTTTAGTGCGAAAAACATAAATGATAAATGTAGCATTTTTTTTTTATTGAATTCTCCTTTTATCTGAGGTTATTGTCACATAGAATACTTTCATTCTTCCTTATCAGACAAAACTGATAAGATCATTTTGTAATTCGAATGCTTTGCTGGTAAATCAAGCAATTGTTTGGAACATTCCTAAATACTGGACTTATTTCCAGAATATAAGTGAGTCATTGAGTATCAACAGAGGAGCAAAGTTTCGGTTATTTTATGTGGTTGCGGTATCGACATCTATTGTTGCAAAGTAATCAGAAAGAGATTTCAAAAAAATAAATTTTATCTCTTTCACACATTTTATCATTATCATATTATCCTATCCTAATCTTGAAACTATTTAAATAGATAGTTAATATTAATGGAATTTTTCACTCTTTGAAACACTGAAGATACTATATCATCATCAAAAATGGTACTTTCTATTTATATTATTGTAACAAAAATCGAAATCGTTCAGAGATTGAGAAGTTTCATGTATTTGATTCAAGGGAGCAGAAAGTTTTATTTATTAATGGCAACAGCAATATTAAGTGAACAGTACGGGAAAATTTAGAACTAAATTTAAGGAAAACATAGTTATAAATAATTATAAGGGGACCATGTTGTTTGATGCGAAAAGACTTCACTCACGTGATCAAATCGTAGTAAGTTCGATACCCGATTCAACCGAAGTTCGTCGTACTGTGAAAGCCTATGAGCGCTAAAAGTTCTCTTAGATGAAAAAATCTCTTCTCTACTAAGCCATGGAGATTAAGGTTGCAGTTCAGATGTTAATTTGTTACTCGACTTGACCTTCGTACAAAATTAAGAACAACGTTAATTCAAGAACAATTACTTTAAAATAAACATAATTTATAAAATAAAAAATTGGTTCAAACACAAATTTACAAATTTTATGAGTGATTTTTAAAAGTACTAAGAAGATAGCGTTGTATGCTAACAATTTAGCAAAACATACATATGCATGTGGGTAAAATAGTTTTTCAAAAATTAAATTAAATGATAAACATAAATGTTTTCCACATTTTTTTTATTGTTTAAACAATAAATTATTATATATTAAATGTTTTCTGTGTATATGAAATATAAATTATGCGATCGACTAAATCGATAATATATATTGAAATAATGTTAAGTATTTTTGGATGGCAAAAGATTAAACTTCTTTGCGGAAGGGAACTATTCAATTGATTCCAATATGATAATGTGCGTCAACTGAATAAATAACGTACAGAAGCGTGTGCTCTTATTACAGCAGCTGTTTTTGTACTTGCTTTTACATTTTTCTTTAACCAAATTTTTTAAGATTTTTTCTTATGATTCTAAATTTTAATTCTTGTATAAAAGCATTTAATTATTTATTAATTATATTCGATTTACTCGTTAGTATGACATCTTTTGTAGCAATTTTAATTCCAACATGTTATTGAATCGAGCTCTTTCAAACGATAAGAAATTAATTATAAATTTAAAATTTATTTGACAAAATAAGTAAAAACGAGATCAGAAGAAAAAAGTTCCTTTTTAGTGTCAAATTTAGCAAATGACGTCGTTTTCTTAACTAAATTAAATGCAGTAAAATATTTAAATTAATATGATTTTTTATAAATTGTCCGAGAATAAACCTTGACCGTAAAATGTAACGATTTACAACGTAATGAAAATTTAAGTTAAATGTAGATTTTTACCAAGTACAGACAAATTCACTTTTTAGAAGATAAAAATAGCTACATTACATTTTTTTTTTTTTTTTTAGCTTGATAGTGCTAAATAATAGTTATTTAAATTTAACAAAATTTATTTTTCTAAGAAGAAAAGCAAAGAATATTTTTAATCATACTTCATTTTCATGAAAATATTCAACTCTGTTTTATGTGTCCAAACATTTTACTACTACTTTTTCGTACCAATTAATGCTTTTTGTATCTTGATTAATATATACAATTTTATATTCCGTTTTTATTGTCTTTAATACTGTTGTTTTTCAGGAAAAAGGTTTTTTTCCTCCATGAATTAAACTGGGTATCTAGTAAAGTCCTGTATGAACTCATTTTTATATTGAAAGCTGACATATATGGTCATAAAAAAGTGCAAATATGGTTGTGCTGTGCAAGATAAAACAATTTTTAGTAACCTAAAATATATAGTTGTTCTGTCTCCGCAATTAAAAGAAATATGGGGAAAAATAATTATAAATGATTTTTATACATTACTGTAAAGAATTTTTTGCACATCACTGTACATCATTTATAAATAATTGTATATGATTTATAATGAAGTTATAGCAGCGATTTTGTATTATGTCACTTTACGCACAGAAATGCAAAGAAACGAATTTGAAAACTGCGCATGATTCTGTGCATAGGCTCTACCCAATGGCATTATTGAACGGGATGAAGGCAGTAATTAAGAGTAGGAGTCATACTGGGTACATCTACCATTCTTGAACAATTTGTTCTTATTTCCTTCAGCCTCAATAATCTGAAATGAATCTCTCTCTAGATATTTGCAGCAGGTATCAAGCTTGCTGAAGTATCCGCTACAGTTTTTTATGCTGTCCGGATAGCAACATCTTTAGAGTAGTCTCATACACTCGAACTTTCCATTTGCAACTGCAGTACCACTGAACTTCGTATAGTACGAGAGTTTGCTGAGGGCGAAGTGTTTCTTTCTGAAGCGTTGTGTTGGAACTCATGTAAAAACAAACAAGTCACATTCGCGTAATTTTTTCCTCGTGTCCCTAAGCAAAGTATCGTTAGATCATAAATTTCTGTTAGGCTGAACAACTTTTAATTGCTTTTTCCGACTTGTCTCGTTTAGTTTGAAAGATCGGAGAGCTAACAACAGAATTTTATCGCTAGGAGTTCCGCTAGTCTTTTCGTCTTGTAGCCCATAGCCTCGACGAATTTTATAATGATTTTAATTATCAGTGATCTAAAGTAAAGAGGTGAGACAAAGCATCCTAATGTATCCAATTCGTTTTATGAATCAATTTGTTATCTTTAACTAATTAGTTTTTATAAAATTTTAACTAATTTGTACAATCAAACTATATTTGACAACGCGAGATCGTCGTTGCGTTTTTGCTTTCTACATGTACGTCTGTTATAATCAGTTCATAATCATTGGGATTTCAATGAATGATCCCAATCTGTCATATTCATTGGGACTTCTCCAGGTTTCCTTATTTGCAATATGTTAGTTAGGTACTATCTATGAAAAGTGTACTTGGAAAAAATAATACGCAATAGTTTTTCAAATGCCTTATGGAGTAGAGGCCTTCGTTTGTTAAACTATCCTCTTTTGCCATGGGGAAATTAAAAAAAAAAAAAAAAAAAAAAAAAAAAAAATCCCTCGATTTATAGATTTTTCGATAATACTTTCTTCAGATACACAACAATTTATTCGATTCCGTTCCAATTCGAGTATCTGCTAGATTTACTCTCACTGAATGATTGTAATCTCTATTGAAGAAGCATTTCCTTTGTATTGTTCAATACCAATAAAATGACGCTTTCGTATTACTGCTTCCATTATTTATTCATGCATCCGCAAACTGCATATATTTAAAGTTTCTGCTTAATATTTTCTGGATGCATGCATTTTTTTACAACAAATGTACTTACTTACACTGAAGTAACTTAATAATTTAGTTGAAGAAATCTTAGAATAAATAAATTTTTTTATATAAAATTCTAATCATCAATTAGCATCCATAAGCATGGGTTTCTCAGGTAGAATTAATGTTCATACAAAAAAAATTTTTTTTCATAAAAGAAAATATTATGTTTTAAAAAGATCTTTTTTCTAATTTCAGAATTGTTCAACCAATTCCAATGAATTTCCTCAACCATCCCCATGTCTATGCAATTAATCTTGTGATTCGAACCTAGACTTATCAGATGAGAAAGGGAAGAATTATATCAAAATTGGTGCCAGGGAAAAATTGGTTTTATTGTGAAAATAGTTTCGGCATAAAAAGGGCTTCTAAAAAATGCAAAAAATAATGCACATAAATAACACCAACTTCTTGCGCTCGTTAAAAGTTGTTATGCTTAAAAGACTCCATCATTTAATAGAATAAATTTATGGGCGTAATAAAAAATTGCAATCACAACTACAAAATTTTTTATTGTCATTTGGAAGATTGGTTCATTATTTGCTGGTTATTTTTCTTAATGAGTTTATAATTCATAAGTACTTAGTTGCAATTCTAATTCACTCATTTAATTGTTTCATTTTATTCTCAAAAAAAAAAAAAAAAAAAAAAAAAAAAACTTAAATATCGTTTCTTGTAAAAAAGTTTCTGACTCATTCATGTTAAAGTAGTAATTTAATTATTTTACTTCTGTTATTGTTTTCATATTTTTGTGTTGTTGCGTTTCTCAACTAATGCGATAGTTTGGTAGTGAAAGAATTGTTTTCGCATGTCCAGAAAAATAGTGGATTCCATACTTCAAACCAACTGAAATTTATTATGGTGAGAGAGTCTATGAACATTGAAATTTCTAAGTTCCTGTGACCAACACCTTCAGATAATGTAACTTAGTGAGGAACGTATTCACTCATATATCAACCTCATCTCTTGATCACGTTTCGAAAATTAATTTCAAGGTAGTATAGCTGTTTCTGGCAGTTTTCATCTGCAGAATGAGGCAGTCGGAAGCGTTACAATAAGATAGCATTCATTTTGAATCGAATTTATTATATAAACTAAACTATAATGAATTATCTTAAATTAGAACTAACAGAACAAGTTTGTTACAATGAGATACAAACATTTAATTGATTTTGTGAATCATATTTCTAGACCGCGGAATACTCCTGTTTAATGAATTGATGCTCTCTGAGATAACAAGAATTTCAAATTTTAATTAAATCAGACACGCAAAACTTTCCTCAAAATCTCAGTTATTCATCTAGTTTTTATAAGGGAGAAAGCATGGTACACTTCATTAGGCAAATTAGAAGATTACCAAACTTGTTACGCGCTTTCATAATAGTAGAGTTTGATTTGCTTAAGCTGGTGCGAAGTTTCTGGAACCAGATTAATTGACTCGGATTCACTAAGAACCTGACACTAATTGCACTGTGCTTAAAATTAAAAATAAAATATTTCACTATAAAAAATAGATTTAAATTTTTAAAAATTTGGTGTACAAATATATTTTATACTATAAGGAGGAAATAGAGACAAAAAATTTACACAGATTTAAAAATTTACACAGATTTTAAATTGATATACAAGTGAGAGCATTTCGGGACAAAATAAGATGCTTCATATGATGCCTTTATAATTTGTCCTTATTGCACTACTCATTGTTTCGTCACCCTGTACAGATCTATAACAGTCATAGTGAGATCTTATGCTGTTAATGAGGATATTGATCAAAGATTGTAGTAGTAATTCTTATTCTTCTAAAAAGGCTTATTTTAATACCTAAAGCCATGTGGGAATTGTCGACATGCAAAGCTCTCCCAAGAGAATCAACCCAATCTAAAACATGTGTACATGGAAAGCCAAAACATGACATCAATCTTTTGTTATTCATAAGTGGCTGACAAAGTCTGAAATTTCCCACTCCAAATAACGCAGAAAATATTTATGCTTACAGTGATTTCATATTCAATTTAGGAAAAATAATTAAGCGTTAAAACAAAATATTTAAAATTACTAATTATTTGAATGATACAGGTAGCCATCCAGTTTGCACCTCGTAATGTCGAAAAATTTATATGTATCGAAAATAGCAGGGATTATTATTTGAATCATCTTCAAAAATGCTTGATTCTATACAAAGTAATTTTTACAAAATATATTTAGTCAACAATAAGCTCTTTTTAAAATGACTTATTTATTATTATTTTTTTATATATTCTGTTAATATTTCGAATTAGTGTCCATCTTTCGAAATTAGTTTCTCAAAGAAAATTACATTTATTTATAAAATTAAATAAAAACTAAATTCTGGGGATCGGTACCATGTAATTTATGTGATGCCACATAAAATAATTCCAAATCGTATTCACATTACCAGAGAGTTACAAAATATTTGAAAATAGAATTTCTAATATATCCATATCTGCCAACTTGCCAAAAAGAAAAAAAAATTGTTTTGTCATTTACAAGAAATTGTCACATAGAGTGATTTTCATCAGTCACATATAGTGATATAGCATAAAAATTTTCAAATAAATTTCTTTTAAGCAAGTTTAAAGTTTCATAAACATATTTTTTTCATAATTTTCAAATAAATCTACATTTTTTTTCTCTAAATTCCCAAAAATTATTTTTCTTTAAAATATATAATTTTGGATAGATCGACAAAGAAATATAAATACAGATGTATGTCTATTATTTTTTGTGAAGAGTAGATTCGGGAGAACTCCTTGGAATTAACTCTGACCTCTAAACATTGATAAATATAACAATACGTGTAACCACGTGCATGTTTCTGACATTTTTTGAAAGTCAATCACCAAAGTGGAAAAATCCTCCACGTGCCTTATACTATTTTTATACCATGTTATACCAAATACTTACACGTGGGGAGGGGGGAGAGAGATATTTTTTTATTTAGTTAAGTGAAATATTAGAACAGTTTTACAAGTCTTTACTTTAAAATTGTTAGTTTTAAAAGTCTTAAGTTCACTTTTAAGCTATTAAAATAATATGTCATAAAATTTTTATATTACCATTAATATTTTATATTCTTTTAATATTTATTTAAAAATAATTCATTGAACTACAGAGTTAAAGGTCATAGAGGAGTTTTGTTCTAATAAAAAAATTTATTCATTATGTGACACGTGTTTTAATATTTCAAAGAAGAGATATTAATAAAACTTATATCTTTAAAATTGAATAAAAGGAAAAAAGTAGAAATAATTGTTTTGGTGACAAAAAAAATTTAATCATGGAAGTGTATTGAAAACTTACACCTCTCTGTTAACTTTATTACTTATTTGTGAAACTTCACCCAATTCCATGCAAATTTTCCAGAAGTTGATCAAAACTGTGAAATTAAACCGGAAAATTTTTCTGTACATTTATTTTTAAATATAGTTTAGTTATGATGGTCTTAAAGACCTCTTATCTAAACTATCTGGTCTATCAATATATAGTTTAGATATGATGGTCTTAAAGACCATCATTTTTTCTCTATACGATGATGGCGACTGATATTCAATAACAATGGAGTTTGCTATGGCGGCCTATTTGTAAAACTGTGCTTATCAGCGGTCATACTTGTTACATTTATGATTATGTTTCCACATTTATATTTGCCCGAGTAAATTTTTTTTTCTTGCGACGCTTTAATATCGCCCACTATCTATGAAAATAATTAGATGAACAACAATCTTTCAATGCAAAAAAAGTGGTATATGTTCAAATGCTTCATAATGAACTTCAGTTGATAAATTATCGATAATGCATTGTCAAATATATCATCAATGGTTTTTTTTTATTTATTTATTTATTTTTTTTTTTTTTTATCAGTGGAGCAAATTAGGAATCCCCTTGTCCTAGAGGTAGGACAATGATCTTTCGGAGCGAAAAGTCTCGATTTCGATCTCATCCACGATTGAACGGAAAATAGACGTGCTGCTGCTTTTAGCATACACGTCTGTCGGGGTGAGTGCTTGTGAGTTTTCGGAGTTTCCTGACTTACGACTAATGAACACACGGCTCACTACCAACAAAAAGTCCTCTCTGAAGGGAATTTAAGCGATGGAAGTTAAAAGGCCTTACAGCAACAGCGGGTGGTTAGACTGACCATTACTTAGTGTTTTAGGTACTGAAAAAGAGTATCTATTAATTCACATGTATGGAGATGTCCAGTAAAATTCTGCTTCATCCCTATCGTCAATTAACAGCACATTTTTTTAAATATTTCATCAGGATGATGAAATACATCTTGTCTTACGGATCACTAGACAATATATCTTTCATCATCCCTAGTAGTACTGTTCAAAAGTTGGCAATCCTATCTGGTAAACAGAACGAAATACTGGGAAGTTACTATGTTGCTAAAGCAGCTGAGATTTCATTCAAACGGCAGCTTGCATACAGACATGCGAAGAAAAGTATACATTCTACTTTCATGCTTTTATGCGCGAATTCCAATATTGTTACATCACGAAACACAAAAAGCGTTGTTAGTCTGCACTTTACCAACTGCTAAAGAAGCTCACGCAATCTCTAGGCCATTGAATCGTCCAAGCGTTTTACTGAAAGCGAAAGTATTTTCTATTTGACACGTTACATGACGTAATAGTGTTGGAACTCTACTCAAATCTATCAACATTGTATGTGCTGCTCTTTGAATTCTTCTTCTCAAAGTATGTTTTAGTTATATATCACTGTTGCTCTACAACTTTGTTATTAATTATTATGCCGTATTTGATTTAAATTTTTGTGATGGAATTGCATATTTCCGAATTCTTCTGTTAAGAACACTTCAAATCAAACTGCCTGTAGCGCATAGCCAGTTTCTTATACTTCGAAGCTTTTTTTTTTATAAAAATAATCATAGTAATAACATTCCAAATTGAACGAAGTGTGATAGTATTTTACTGGCATTTTAAAAGTATAAATTCAGTTTTTATTTATAATTTATTTAAGAATTTATAATTCGTGTATAGGATGAAGTCTTTCTTTTATTTAAAAATCATGAAGGTGCAAGAGCAAGTGCTGCCCTCGCTTTTTACACATTTTCTACTGTTTTGGAGAATATTAAAATAATTGGTGTTATGCAGAAATTTGCTTTTTAAACTTTTAATTCTTTTGTTGTTGTCTATTAAATGTGTTTGTGGTTGAATGAACTTATTTTTGTATGCTTCGTGACATACTTTGTGGTACACGAATAGTTTTGTTTGTCTGTCTTAAATAAAAAACAAGTGCAAGTGAGAAAAAATGGAAGCAAGGTTTAAGTGCAAAAGCCAATCTTGAAAGGTGGAAATGTGACAAACCCTCTCGTTAATCGCTTATGAAGTTAACTACCAGATAAAATGACTTCTTTATATTAGAGATATATCACAGGATTTGACATAACCAAATCAAATTATCATTTCATGATTATAATAGCAAAATACTTAAATGAATGATCTTATATAAGATTGAAACGAAAATAAAATGAAACCTGCAAGCAGTTTTTTTTTTTTTTTTTTTTTTTAAGTAACAATCATTTTACTTTAAATAACAAGATAATAAAAGTTGGAAAATTGTAATTTTTTCCTATTTGATTTCATCAATAATCTATATGGCTTCGAGGACTGCCTTGTAAAAATAAAAGCAAGAAATAAAGTTATCGCAAAAACTAAATCACAAATTGAAAGACTTGTTATCTTTTGAAATCTCAATAAACACATATTCGAGTTTCTGTAATAAAGGAACTTTGTGGAATTTCGAAAAAATTTTCAACTTGAGTTCTTAGTATAGTTCATCTGCAGGCTTACAATTCTGAATGATTGGCTGGAAAAAAAGTAAGCCAATGTGTATTTAATGTATCAATAGGGTTGAATATATACCTTCACTGACTGTGAGCAGGATTTCTCAGGATGAAATTAAGTCCTAAAAGAATATTTTGCTACTAACTGCTCACAAGAACAAATGATAAGAATTATCTGAAGAACAATTATCTTGTGTAAGATACTTGTATTTCATTTACTTAATTAGTAAAAATTTTTCTCGACTAAAATAATCTATTCTAGACATCGAAAAGTGAAACAGTATGTTTTTTTTTTAACGATCTCCGTGTAACTCACGTGTCATTTATTTTCCATCGAATGTTTTACGATACTAAGCATTTCTCGGCGGCAACTGAATGCAGAAATAAAAGAGGACAAATAAAAAAAAAATGCCTGCCGTATAGCAACTGTGTTCAGTGAAAGCTGATTAAACAGACTTCGCATTAATAGAAACATATTAGAACGCATTCTCAGCGCTCAAGAATTTCGCTCGCCAACATGAGGAATGCGCTTAAAAGCCGTAAACTTGTTTTCACGCAGCGTTGCAAATATAAACTGTCTGCCTAAAAGAGGAGTGTTTGTCAGATTCCGCGTAAGAAATGTAAGGCGAAATAATCGACGCACTTAAATTAAAAAATAAAATTAATAAGAGACCTGAATTTTAAAAAATGCAATGACTTATTAGTTTTTATTAAAAGAAAAATTGCATTTTCTGTCTATTAATTTTCCTAATCCTTCATGAAATACTTTCATTTACAATCTATCATATTGTTTTATTAACTAATTACTTTCATATTGTGTTATGTTATTAATTTTTAAAAATATGATTTGGTTCACTTATTACTCTATGGACATTTTTTGCCTATAGAAGTTAATTTAAGTGCTAAGTTTATAATAGATTGCGAATTACTGCACATATTCAAACTCGAGGTGGGTATCGAATATAGGACATTGGCGTTGAAGCCTAATGTACCAACTATTTAGACTCAAGGTCGGTTTTTAACATATTAATTTATAAGAAACTGCGCACATGATAACACACAGAAAGCTATCATATTATTTGGATAGAATTATTTACGGAAAATATTTTCAAAGAATTGCGATAATACTTGCCACCGATTTTAAATATGTAATGTTTTCCTCATCTTTAAAACATTTTTAAATGTGAAAAGTACTGAAGAACTAAATTGTCAGTTTTTCCAATTTTAAACAGCTATTAATGTTAAACACTCAAACACACATAATTATTCAAATTGATTTCAGTCAATTAAATAAAATACTTTTGAAAATATTTATTGTTATTTTTAAACATTAAAAATAGCATATATGTGGTATTCTATTAATTTAAAATGAAATAATTATTCTACTGCATATTCGCTAACATTAATTAAAGTAATTTGGAATAACGAATTTAATTAAAATAACAGTAAAGTCAATCGTTTTTATGATAACAAGTAAGAAAAAAATTATTTAATTATAAATTTATTGTATGGTAAAAAAATCAATCAAATATGCAAAATTTTATGCAGATTTTAAAAACTTAAATGATTATTATTATTTTTATTTTTTTATCTCTTGTGATTAGTTACTATATTGATTTCTCTTCAAATATTTCTTTAAAAAATATTTTAAATGGCATCTTTTTACTGGGATCTGGAAGTGTTAGGTTTATTTAAGCTTATTATTTATACTCGTGTCTGCATTAAACTATTTGTATTATAAATATTACATTATTTTTTACTTATGCATTCAAATTAACTTCCTTGCCGTCTGAAAAAAAGGAAGCTCTAACAGAAATATCTTATAATCCAACTTTTAGCAGAAAAATAACAAATAATTTTATTTACACATTATTCAATTCCATTTTATGTCCACATTTTATGCACTTTGCAATGTTTGATTGCAAACTGCATTTATGCTTATTTCCTTC